>JAQFZC010002335.1:0-23631 GCA_034695205.1 Dicyrtoma fusca | reverse complement strand
TGTTTGAGCGAGGAAAGACACATTTGGTGGAATGAAAGAGAGAAGTGCGGAGAGGACTGGGTGAGAGAGAGAGAGAGGAAAAAGGATTACAAATGGGGTACAATTCTTGATTCCTGTCGCCTGTTCAACTCGTTAGCATAAGCGAAATGGCTCCACATCCAACCAACATATGGCACTCCGGCAAAGTAAGAGTTTTCAGTTTTCCGAGTGAATGTAGGAAAATGGAGAGAAGAGGAGGAAGAAGAAGACAAGGAAGAAAACCATTCTGGAAGTGGAGTCAAGTGTGTGGAGGAAGACGGAACAACTCCTGGAGTCAAGTCAAGTAAGTGGCAATATGTGCCTTTTGCCTCATCATCTTATGAGATGTCTTCCCAGTATGTATGTATGTACATATGCAGATCGAATGCTTCCTGTACCTAGGGATGCCTATGGAGGGAGTGTGTACAGATTTGTAGGCATAAGCAGTCAGCCATCCATCCACTAGTGTAACCAGTAGGGACCTCTCACATTTGGTGTTATTCATAGAAATTACATTTTTCAAATGAATGCATACTACCATTTTGCATCTTTTGTAAAGGCCATAGTTTCAATTTTTGCACTTTTTCAAACCTCAACTGTTGACTGTCAAGTTTTGCTTATTTTGAGAACGCTAATATCATGTTTTTGGTCTTTTTCAAATTGCTAGTTTTAGGTTGTGTTTGCTTTGAAACGACAAATATCATGATTTTGCACTTTTTCAAACCGCAACTATCAAGATTTGCTAATTTTTAGAAGGCTATTATAATATTTTTGCACTTTTTTGAATTGTTAGTTTCACGTCTTGCTCGCTTTGAAAAGACCTAGAGTCATGGTTTTGTACTTTTTTAAATCTCTAATTTCACGTTTTGCTCGCTTTGAAAAGACTAGTGTCATGGTTTTGCACTTTTTTAAATTGCTAGTTTTAGGTTTGGTTTGCTTTGAAACTACTAAATCATGTTTTTGCACTATTTCAAACCGCAAGTATCCAGTTTTGCTTAATTTAAGATGGCTAATAGAATATTTTTGCACTTTTTCAAATTGCTGGTTTCACGTTTTGCTTGCTTTGAAAAGACTAGTATCATGTTTTTGCACTGTGTCAACTGTCATTATAAAGTTTTCCCTTTTTGAGGGGTTAAAATATAACGTTTTGCTCTTTTTAACAACGCTAACAGCAGGTTTGGCACGTTTTGAAAAAACTAGTTTCATGTTTTGCTTGTCAACACAGATGAGGTAAATATAATGTTAATGCCCGTTTCAAAGTGTTGGCATATATCAAATTTCGCCTACTTTGGTGGTATTCTAAAAGCTTAAAGCATGACGTCATAATTGCTAGGCCCCCAGCGTGTTCGAAGGTCTAACCCAGAAGCCGGAGCAGACCAGATCAGACAATGCATTGAATTAGGTAAGTACTAGTCTCTAGTCCCTACCTACACACTCCCCACATTGTATTGCAGTGCTCAAAGTGAAAGAGTTAAAGTTGACTGTGCGTATAAATATAGATTCGCAGAGAGGCCGTATGTTGAGAGTCTTCTTTCTACATTTTCTCTCTCCATGCTCTTTTTCTCTCGTAAATATTCCACTTAGTCTCACATATATTTTCTTGGGAAACTCATCCATATTGGAAAATGTAAATCCTTATGAGTTTCCTCCATTGATTCCCTCTCGAAAACCCATTGATACGCATATCATGACTCACTCTGCCTCCATAGCTCAAGTCTACAACTCCAACTACAATCATTTGTCTTCCAAGTCATATCTTCAATGATCTACTTACATGTATAGTATGCTCCCTTATTACATTACATGGCAAGGCAGCCGGCAGGACAGAGACTTACTCTTTCCCAGCCTATAAAACATCTCTACAATCATATTCAATATTTCAAACATCTTTTATTGTTTGCAGGGCGTACTGCAGTCCCTGTCAGTAGTGACACTACAGAACAGAGAAGACGTACATCCTTTCTTTTGTACGTTGCTTTATTATTGGCTCCAAAGTTATAAATTTCTTTGGGTTAACTTTTACATACATTTTGGCCATATAAATGATCACGGAAAATGTCAACTTTTAAGCGTTGTGGTAGTTGGTATTAGAAATATTAGAAATCCTGAGCGGTGGCATCAAACAAGTGTGTTCCGTAAATATTATTGATGCATTATTATGTTTGTGATACTTTTTTTCCAGATTTTGTTAGAAATTCTTTTGCTTCGTATTTAAATGTACAACTGTCTGAGTGATTGAGTACAGCGAAGGATATAATATGTATTCCAATGCCTAGCATTGTAGCATTGCATTGTTTTAGATTTGGCTGCGGCTTTTAGATTGCAAGCTCATTTGTTTCCCCTTGAGCTAAATTTTCTTTGCAGTTTGTTGTATTTGTTTGTAAGTTGTTGCTGGTGCGGTGGGCACATTGTGTGTCTTGTTTGCTCCTACAATGCTTTTTACACAGACGGATCTCAGATTGTTTGTGGCTAAGGAAAAAGATGCCCATATATTCATTCATACATATGTGCTCCCGTTCTCCTGCTCCCAACAATTATTTCTCAATTAGGTGAGCTAGGCTAGGAATTCAAGATAGGAAGCGATACAGTGCTGTGGCAGTATGGAGTGGAAGTGGCCTCTCGAATCTCCGTCTTCACGAATTTAATTTCACATGAAACAAAAGAGCAAAACATATTTTGAGTGTTTCGAGGGCTCAGCCAAAGGAACGCGTCTTGGTGTCCTTATTCCTTTCGTATTACGAACAAATATATGTATGTACTATGTACAAGGGAATCGGCTGCCGTTTTCGTCTGTAATCTGTAGGACCTCATATAGAGATACAGAATAAGAGTACTAGGGATGGCAAGTAGATTTTGGTGTTTGTCAAAGTGCAACACTTGGCCCTCTTCTTCGTATCCTTCTTCTTCTTCTAGTTCTTTGGTTGTGGTGCTACTGCTGTTTCGTCTTTTATTATTTGTGAGATTGGCTTTTCGCTTCTGCTTTCGGCTCATTCTGACTTGAAGACAAGGGGGTCTTAGAATGTGAAAGTGACACATGAAACTTGTATAATATCCTAATATTTTGAGGGTAGTTTATGGCAGCACATTGCTCGCTTGTTTTCCCTGTCTCAACTTATTTCCCTACTACGGCCCGTACTCCCTGTTTTTTTCTCAACTGGAGCCCACTACCACTAGTGCAGCCCATGAAGTAAGTAGTAGTAATAGTAGATAGCGGGTAGAGTATAGAAATAGAACGTAGTCGGTCTAGCCTATTGCTCAGTGCAGTGTCCACACTATGAGTACTACAGCTACCCGCAGAAGACAGAGTGTAAGTGTAAGTAACAGTAATAGTGTTAGGAGCATGGGGATATGAGTATGAGGAGTGGCAGTAAGTGAATGTGAGTGCCAGACCATCCATCCCATGCTTTACATAATTTCCATTTCCATGGAATTTCCTTCACGACATTTGTTTCCAAAATTTGAAATAAAAATCACATGGATATTATGTGTGGAGATGTGCGGAGAGAGAGAGAGAGAGTTCACGACATGGAGCATCATGCGCCATCAACAATCTAAATCTATAGTAGCTTATAGCTTACTAGTTAGGCCCATTAGGTACTTATAGACGAAGGCACTCCACATGTTCACTTCACGGTTTCCATTTCGGAGCGTACTGATAGTACCAAGACGTTCAACCCTCTCTACTCTCTACGGCTAACATTTTTATTTTTTTAGTATTCAGTTATGTGGGGGTTTTTATGGAAATAATAAAAACTACCATCATATTAGAGAGATAGACCCACAATTTTGTTATTTAAATCCCAAGAGTATCTCCAGGCAAAACAGGATCAGGAATTATTATTTTGAGATTAAGAAAACAACAAGTGAGTCTGTTGTACTCTTGAGTCTTGTTTGGTGCTTGTAAGACCCGGAAGGTAAACTGTATACTTATCTATCGTTAGTACTTCATGGTACAGCTGGATGTAAAATGTATTATTATCTGTGCCTACAGATATGTGGTCATCCCTTCCCATCACGTCATACCATGAGCGAAGCTACTGCTTAGAGACAGTTAACATTTTAAAAAATGGTGTGTCTCACAATCAGTATACATACTAGTTGCACACATAGTAGTAAAAAAAACGAACATTTTTGCAGTGATGATCTGACAGTCAAAACTGGTAGACTATAGACTTGACTTATAGCTATACTGATAGCACATCAGTACACAGGTAAAACTGAGACTCATTGTACCACAGATGTATGGGCACGTATGCTTGTATGTACATAACTATTGTGATCTGTGTAGTGTAGCTACGCATATATGTAGGTACATGGTATGATGTGATGTTCGTGGGAGTGGGAGTACTTATTGGAAAGAGAAGTTTGAGACGGAGGGTAAAAAAAATGATTGTTTCATTGTATATTATTGGGTTGGCTGGTGAACGCGAAGGTTAATATTAAAATGCGATTAGGTGTACACAATGGGAATAAAACATGCAGAAGAAAGAGGATAAAAAAAAAGGCGTCGACTTTTCCACATGAGATCCAATCCAATCCTCAACTCTTTTTTCTTTTTGCGTGTAAAAACCGTGTAATTTACTCACAACCTGTAATTTTTCGTCAACCTGCCGCTGTATCCATGTACCCTGGTACAACCAACCAAGTATGGTACGGGCCCTATGCTGCTCGTAATAGTGGTATCATCCATACTATATCTATCTATATGTATATCTTATACTCGATTATATTTGTACATTTTTGTTCAACGTAAACGTAGCATATGGCCGTTCCTGGGCCACTAAATGATTGCCAGAGAGTTTGAATTGAGGGCTGCCTTGCCTCTGGGAAAGCATGCATGGCGTAGTAGGGCCCAATTAGGTCTATGAAACCAATTACGTCCCACCATCTACAATCTATCTATAGATACACACCTACGACCCACAATCATCTTTGACAGACTATTGTAACGTTACCAGAGTAACCTACCTACCTCCCTATGCTTTTAACCTATTCGGAACGGGAAAACCTTGAAG
This sequence comes from Dicyrtoma fusca, assembly GCA_034695205.1. Taxonomy (NCBI): domain Eukaryota; kingdom Metazoa; phylum Arthropoda; class Collembola; order Symphypleona; family Dicyrtomidae; genus Dicyrtoma; species Dicyrtoma fusca. Next base: position 18,598 of record JAQFZC010002335.1, on the reverse strand, counting down.
GTTGTGACGTGTTTAATACAAATTTTAGCTTTCAAAAAAGCTGAAAACTAAAAATATCATTTTCAGAACGATCAATATTAGAATTTCATGTTTTCAAAAGAGTGTAAAAGTAGAAATTAACACTTTCAAAAAGATCAAAACTAGAATCCTAGATTTTCAAAGAGTGTAAAAGTAGAAATTAACACTTTCAAAAAGATCAAAACTAGAATCCTAGATTTTCAAAGAGTGTAAAAGTAGAAATTAACACTTTCAAAAAGACCTAAACTAAAAATCACTATTTTGAAAAAGGCGGAAAACGAATATATTGCCATTTCGAAAAGGTTAACATTCATACAGATCTCATTGCAGAAAATATGTACCATCGCATCGTTTGTCCCTACGCTATGGTCCGTGTCACCGCCTTCAGGTAGCGTGCTGAAACTCATATAGGAATCCCATCGCTCACCATAACCAAAATAATGACAATTATTTCTACTACCATTGTTTGTGCTTCCCAGCTATTACTGCTATTGTAATGTGCTAATCCATCTAATAATACAAACTACAGATATTTGCCTTATCGCCTATTAGTGACTACTATCCAGATAATTGGCATACATTACATACAGTGGGTTTAACATTTTATTTGAGATTCGCTCAGTTACTATTGCCAGTGTAGTTTTTTTTTGAAGTTTGTTATATTTATGTACGTATCTAGTTTCTAGTTAATATTTTATTTACAATGTGAATAGAAAACAGAGCCTCCATCTCCTATGTCCTTTTTGTGTGCTTCTAGCACAGGCCGTGTGTAGCCGCTGATGCTGATACGTGTTGCAAAATGTTGTAATTTAGATTTTCTCATGTAAGGCTATTTGAGTGTGTACAGACATTGTTTGTTTGTCTGCAGTTGTGTTGTAGCAGTTGTAGTTGAAGGTAGTAGTTTTGTATATAAGCGCAAAAAGTAAAGTAGGTGAGTATGAAGCATTCCCTGAAGACCTTCCGGCAACTAATTTTCTTCTTTAGCCCTCTCTGCTCGGCTGGTACTGGTGTGTAAGGTTTATTCGTTGTTCTTTCATTATATGTAGTTTCTACATGTCTATAGAGATAGACCCTACATGCATGTACACACAAGAGGGACTGAAATTAAATGAAACGTTGTTTTTCTGCTCTCATTCTCATTATAGAAGGCAGAGGAACAAGTTATTAGATTGGGCTCGGGTGGGTTGAAGTTAAATTTGAAATTTTCACTCTCTTCTCCTCTAATGAAATAGTATCCAAGACAATAATGCAATGCAATTCAAGGGAAGAAGGCAGGGCAATCTATGTGGGTCCATATCTAGGTACCTATGGACCAGTATACTGAAAAAACTCTTTATACCTAGGTATGAGTGTAGTTACCTATATCTGTCGATGTGTACATTGTGTATGCGAGGGCTTAAGATGTCTTCGAGATTATTTTAAGAAGGGAATTATGGGGAAATTGTAGAGAAAACTCCAACTTAAGGCTTCTGTGCCAGGAAAGAAGGACTCTATACATACTATACGAAGGTACATGGTTTGATATTTATGAACTGTTCATAAATGCACACACAACATGAGGGTAAAATTATGCCTTTAATATTCCACTAAAAATTATCTAGGAAACTACAAAGTGCAAAGTGCTCAAATAAACTCGAGATCTGGGTACAAAATAATTTTCTTCGTGGAAGTGTTGATCTTGTACGTAACGTTCTTTACTTGTTCGCTATACCAAGACCCATTACTTACTGTACTTGTACTCCTATACTACAAGTAGACGTAATTTCACTCTTGCTGGATAAACTATAAGCTATAAGCCTCCTCTGCTCAAAATCCAACACACAATGCACAACGAAGGAGTAAGAAAACAAAATTGGTAGATTTTTCATTCTAGCCTTCCAACTAATTGGCATTTTATTGTTTTTTCTCCTATGTTGTGGCTCTAAAATTAGCTATAGTACCTATTTTTTAGAGGAAAGTAGCTCTTTTTAAAAATTCATTCCATTCTCTGAAATTGGGACTAAATTAAGTTTTAATCAAGTTATGTGATAATAACAAGATTACACAAATTGGTACTTGAGCTTTACTTATTTCGTAGGTACGAGTGCTTTATACTCCAGACAGAACCAACCTACTGGCATTCAATTGTTATTTGCTGTATGTAGTATACAACCTCTTTATTTTCATTTCCATCCATCTATGTATGTATGTGCTTTAGGCTGTAACTTTGAAAAAATAATTTCCCTGTGCTGTAAAATAAGCACAAGTTGGTCTTTGTGAAGGCTATACTGACTATGGGTGCTAATACTGACTGAAAGGCTTCACGCAAAAAAAAAACATTGAAGCCTTGAAGTATTGAAATAAGCGTGTGACGCATGAGAAATGTGTGTTACTTGGAGCCTATTGGCGTTACTTGTTGTTGTTGTTGTTGTTAGTGAGGTCCGGGTCATCGGAAATAAATTGTCATTCACTCAATGTTGTGGCCATGAGGCGTGGATGATGGAATGGCCTCAAAATATTAGGCCTTAGCAACAAAGTGAGCGTAAAATTTCCTCAGTTTTTTTGAGAAGATGCACTTTTACGAATGTAAATTCACACATGACCCTACCAGCTACCATCACTGACTGTGACTGCCTATAACTATAACTGTTACAGAGGGTTGACTTTGGATTACATTTTGGTTACGTTGTGTGAGCGTGTAGTGTTTTTACGTTACTATGCTTTTGGCTTGGCTTTTTTGCCTCCTTGTTAAAAAAAATGACTGGATGTGTAAATTGTAAATGAAGAAACGTAGGGACCAAATGAAATTTTTGAAGGGTAAGGGTGAATAATAACAAGAGCTTTGATTTCCATTTCCAGGATGGATGCTTATAGGGTGTGCACAATTGATCAATGTATATATCTGTACTTGTCACTTGGTTATATAGGAGAGTTTTGAGCTACTGTCGCTACATAAAATACTATGCACTGCTCTGTCTGGCTGGCTGGCTGGCTGTTGTGAATATTTTGCTGAAGTTGCAAAAAAGGTGGAATACAAACCTTGAGCTTTTCTATCCAACGAACCAACCAACTTTGTAGAATATATTTGAGAGAAGGGGACTTTTGATCTGATGTCACGTTCCCTTTCCTTGTGCCTATATTATCCCTTTAAAAAATAGACAACATCAGATGGTGTGCGATGGTGTATGTACGTACGTACATGCAAGGAAGGTTTTTTTTTAATACTTGGATGACATAATATAAGACGTAATGGTGTTGATGGAAGTGACAGGACTTATGATGTATCGGTCCATCTGATGGATTCATCGTCACCCTGGTCCGGGTTCTGGTTCTGGTTTCAGTTTCCCAAAGAGAGACAAGTGACAACTTCCCTCCGCTGCCTACCCACCTAAAAACCTATAGATTTTTCTTAACGTCTTTTCTACCAGCTTGCACCTTTTGTCTGCCTATCTTTACAGCCTTTGACTTTCAAACCCGGCCGGGGTACAATCATCCGTGTACCTAAATGAGAGGTTAACTTTTCATTAAGTCTATCATTACTGTGTGTCACATTCAAAATGCCTTACTAATTAAAAACATTTCAAGTATACAGGGTTTCTACTTTCTACAGTTTACGGATGCAGACAGTAGCTTTAAGTTACCTTTTTTTTGCTGGATTTTAGTACCCCATACATTCTTATCCGGTATGTCCTTGTCGCACGTGCCTTCGTGAGTAAAATGTAGGTAGATTTTTGCATAAACCTGAACCTGAGTTTCTTCCACCACGATTTCCATCAATAATGCATGAATACGTTTTCCAAACATCTATATACAACTACTAGGTGTATTACTATGTACGTGGTAAAGTCTTGTTGGCAGAACTTTGGGTAGTAATATTCAAATTGGTATAGACATGCTGTCGCGTCTGTGAGGAGTGAGGAAGCTGTGTGAGGACGTAATAATAAGGGAAGCGACTGGAGAGCAGATAAAGCTGACTCTAAAATCAAATCAAACCAAAAACTGGAAACGTAAAAAGGCAGTAAATAGAGTGAGGCTGTTTATATTGTATAATGATTATGCTTTTACGGACGGGTTTATCTACATCAATGCGTAAAATCCTCAGGGATACATAGCCAGCTTGGAATCCTGGAACTAAGTTGTATGAACGTAGCTTGGAAGCATTTGATGTAGGTACTCGTAGCTGAGGTCGTTCATACATATCGTAGCTGAGGTGACGTTGTGGCGTAAGTCCCAAAAACCCACTTTGTATTTACTTTATTTACTTACAATGTGCTCAAACAAAAAGTAATTACTAGCTTCCCACATTTTTGAAAATGTGAAAAAAACAGAGGTACTACTTTTGTAACCTTTTCGAAAAGGTATTATTTCTAGTTTTACATTTTTTTAAGTGTTAATTTCTTGTTTTGCATCTTTTTGAAAGAGTTCATTTCTTGTTTTGCATCTTTTTGAAAGTGTTAATTTCTAATTTTGACCTCTTTGAAAGTCTTAGTTTCTAGTTTTGACTGCTTTTGAAAAAGTTATTTCTTGTTTTGACCGTTATGAAAAAGTCAATTTCTAGAAAAAGGAGTTTTTTAAGGCATGTTTCCCATGGTTTCCCAGTTGGGAATAGCTTAACCTCTCCATACGAGTTTTGCTGCTTTTGAAAACGTGCAAATACCAATTCGTTTTTTTTTGGAAAAGTTTAAAAGTAACATTTCTACTTCTAGGCAAAAAGCTATAGTCGTTGGGATCCCTTACGACGAAACGGCATCTGGGGAAGCTGGACTTACTTCAGAATCCTTTTAAGTGTGAACTGAACTTACCTAGCTTCTTCCAAAATGCTTCTTCACCTACGCTATACTTATTTAATATTTAAAGCGGAAAAAATGATGATGAGGGAAATAATTGTTGGGAATATCTTGTTGGCTCCTTTTCGCTGAGCTTCCCTCGTCAGCTCAGCCCAGCTCAGGGCAGTGCAGTGGTGCAGAGTTCATTTTTCATGTGGCTGTGAGTCAGGTTGAGGGATGTAAGTAAACTGTCAATCGTAAATGATAGGTCTTGAATGATCTGACCGAATTTTTGGCTCATCTCTCCTCATCATCCGGCTCCTGATGAAGGGAAGAAGGGAAAAGTGTAAGGGAGGGCTTGAAGACTGGGAGACAGACAAGGAGGAACGAACTACCTTTAATAAGACTACAAGAGTCTAGTCAACCGTTACTTTTGCCAAGTCAAGGGGAAGAAAAAGATTATTCCGAATCGGTAAAAACATCGATTTTTCACTTTCAAGTCAAAAACTATACAGTCCCGAATGTCCGTATCGGCTCCAGCAGCATATCATTGCAGCACTGGGTCCTAACTCCTAACCCTGTAGGTACATACATAGGGAAGGTGTCCAAATCTTGAGGGAAAATAAGTGTAGGCGGTATGGGCTGTAAGTCAAGAGACGAGGCCCTATCTCCATCTCTATTTTACCTTCCATTATATATTATGCCGTGTCTTCCGGCCTGTCTAGCATTCGTCCCTTTGATGACAGCAGAGCTTTAATCATTTTACTCATACACTGTGCGGTGAAGTGGACTGAAGTGACTGCGGATGAAGTGAGGATGCTCATTTAGACTTTGGAGACTGACGAAGTCATTGCTGATTTTTATTGTTATTTGCTTTTGTTTAAAGCCACAACACAGTCACAATTTTCTTCACTACACAATTATTAAAAGAAAAATTGTGGAGCACCGCCCGGCCATAATACAAGACATTCATGGGCAGGCAAACCTTTTGTGTACAGAGTCTGTAGGAAAATGTAGGATTGAAGGATTTGAAAAGAGATTTATCACAATTTGGTGTTTGTCTGGAAGGGTTTCAATTCGTCTGGAAGTTCAAATCTTGTAATGTGAGGATGTGGGACAGAAATTCATTAATAATCTTAGAATATGTGAAACCCACCCCCTTCACCAAGTCACTTGGGCTTAAAAACTTGACCTAAAATATTCCCTCAATTTTTCATAGGAGGTTACACCACATTACTATAGTATGTACCATCTTACACGTTACTCTATGGACAGCAATCTTTCCCGAGCAGTTTTTTCAGTCAACTCAAGTCAATCCATAAGTCTACGGCATACATACAATATACTATGTGGGTATCTTTATTTGGAATTATGCCCAAACAATTTTTCTACAAGTATACCTATACAGACATGGCAGGACCGCATTCGGTTTGGTATTGGTGGTATTTCCTCAGTTTCGTAGGCAAATAAAATTATAGTGTAGAGCTTATCGGCAGATAAAAGAGCAAATGTTTAAGCTTGTGTTTTTTTTTAAAGAGTTTTAGTTGTATTTTTCTTGAGTAAAAATGTGAGGATTGAAGGGAAATGACAGCGAGCAGGATGTGTGTGTGTGTGTGTGTGGTTACCTTTGCCTGAGACTTTTTCATGACAAATCTCATGTGGGACTCACCGCTCATTTTTATATGCCAATGAAACCTATCATTACAAACAAGGGCTAGGGAAAAAATAGTCGAATTTTTCCATATCCATTCTCATCTATCAGCTCTCTTGATGAGCCTCAAGCAGTACGGATGTTCTCTAATATTTTTGAATCAAATTGCTCCAGGATTTTTCTGTACACTACAGTTTGGTCGATTTTTTATAAAATTAACCATAGACGCGACCCACACATGGGTAGAGCATATGCAAGATCAATGTCAGATCAGTATTAGTTACAACTGTAATAATAACCTGTCAGATCAACTAAAACAACGTTCCCTCGTTCTACCATTACTATTACTATTAGGTACAATTGCTATTGCGGACACTTGGATTACTAGGATTATAGATCAAATACGAGAGAGCATGGAATGGAATGGACGGACACTGCACTCGGCACTGATTACTAATGATCCTACAGTAATATCTACTGTGTGGTTTATAGTAGTCCGGATTTGAACGCGCTGTCATTTCCCGCGCCTCCTCGTACCATTACCGTCCATATCAAGTCCTTAATATGAATTTAATTTGCATGATTTCTCATACGTCAAGTCAAGTCAGTGATTTTCTGTAATTTTCTATCGCAATTATTCTCAGTTTTTACCCCAAACATGTGGTAGACTGCCTCATGCCAGTAGCACCGTAATCAAATGTAGTACATAGACAAGGCACCTGCAATGGAATTTTATAATGTCAAAGTGTATGCTTTGGAATGTGGACTTGGCCATTTGATTTCTACAGTAGAGCAACAAATGATAGTGCAATATACACACACACACACACTAGGTCCATTACTTTGAATATAATTGGATGAAATGTATTCTTTTCAAATTTTCTAGCAAATGGCATCACATTCCCTATATTGCGTATGTATGTATGCAATACGATAATTATTATGAAAAGTAAACCAAACAAAAATAAGAGGTGCATGAAATATGAATGTAAATTGTGACTGCTCTGTTATTGTTGGTGGAAGGGACTTGATGGATGGGAGTTGAGGGAAGTGTGTGACCCTACAAGTGTAACTTTTGAATCAACTCTGAAATTTTGTGCACAAGAACAAGACAAGGGTGTAGATTTGTAGAATTGGAGAAAAAGTGAACGAGAGAAAGGAAGGGAACGTACTGGTTGCTTACCCTCCGTGTGTATGCTATTGGTATAGTAAGTGAATGTTGGCTTCGGCTTTGGCTTTGGCTGGCATTGGCTTGGCTGGGGTGGTTATTTGCCGGGTTGGCTTCATCTGTAGTAGAATCCAGCGTAGCATAGTATGTAAAAGGTCGGTCGTCGTGGCTCTCGGCAGTGCTTGTGTGTGTAAAATAGTGGAAACGGTGAAGAAGTGAAAAAGGTTCACGTCGGACAAAGTGGAGAGCAGTTTGTCGGGAAACATGTAAGACGAATGGTTTCCTCGGCGGAAGCCTACGACTCAAAGTTAGCATGAAATCCTTTGCCTCCATACATCTCACAACATATGTCTTAAGAAGCATATTTCTTTCCGATTCCTCGTGTCTCATGCCATGTTTCTACCATTCTTCTTATGGAAATGTCTCCTTTGTACAAATTCTGCCAATTCCACCCTTTTCCTATATCAGTAACAATAGGTGTGTACCCGCACCCACTACATATATACATATAGCTCCCTGCCTTGAGTCTACGTACATACACAGTTGTAGCAGCCAAACCCAAAAAGCTGTGCCTTCCAAACTCTGGAGCTATATGAATTGACTTGAGAGTCCCATATTCTATCCTTGGATCATTTTTTTTTCATTCATACTTAAAATTTTGACTTATTTATAGTATGCGTTCCTATAAATTAAAATTTCTAAAACTCGAGCGATTCCAACATTTTTTTTAATGTAATAATTTCCTACAGACATCCCATAGCATAGGCCAGAAGCAGAACAGAACCTACAAGCCTACAATAAAAGTTTGCTCTATATTCAATTTCTGCCTTCCTAGCTTTTGTATATTTTGGATTTACCCGCCGTTTCATCTTTTTTAAACGTTTATCAGGTCAACATTGTAAGGGCTATTTACTAAGGAGATTAATGTGGAGTGTGATGTGACTACATTTTTGTTATTTAATAATATCCAATTTACATTTTGTGGGGGGAAATAATATATATGTATATTTAGTTGAGGAGATGAGGATATGAACTCTCAGGGGTTTGTTATCCGAGGAGAAGAAGCAAAACTTATTAGTAGAAAATGATGGTGGAGGCTGGGGAGTGGGAATGGAGAGAGTTTTAGATGGAAATGTGTAGAATTAGATGAGATGGATGAATTGTATGCAAAAGCGAAGACATTCAGGTTTTTGAAGTTAAGCCTTATGGGTAGCGACTGTGCCCAGAGTTCACTTGAGTCACAGATAGAGGCTGGATCACCACGTCCATTCCAAAGATACAGATACAGCTCGCAGAGAGTGGGTCTCGGGACGAGTCAAGATTGCACTATGAGGGATTTCCATGGTTCTGTGAAAGAGAGAGAGAGAGAGAGAGAGAGAGAGAGAGAGAGAGAGAGAATCTGATGAGATGAGCGAGAGATCCATTCCATCTCAAGTTCACGCAGTGATGAGTTTTGAGTGAGGATTAGTCAGGAAGGCTCCGTAGGAAACCATGTCATCTCATAGCCACAATCTCCTCTTTTACTCTCCACCATCATCTCAATTCTCAGTCTCAATAATACTCTCAGCCCACCGCACCGCATCAACTGCCGTCGCAACGCAACGCAGTGCAGGCCGTCCAAGTGCACTCGCACTCTCATGTACTCAAGCCATTGCATTGTGAACCCATTTATTAATAGCTATTACATAAAACTAAAACTGCTATGACACAAACACACACACACACAAGTATGCAAAGCTCTTCTATTTTCTTGTCCTCAACTTTGATTCCGCCAGATCCACAAAATCCACACAAGCAAAAGATTCACAAGGAATAGCATGGTGTAATAACACAAGTACCTACATACGTGATCTGGGAGCCTCGTAACTATGACTTCAAAGGAATGGCCGTTTTATACTGTCATGTTTTACATCTTTTACAAATGTTAAAATGGCGTTGTGCCTTTTTTGAAAAAGGGAAATGCATTGTTTTGGAACTTTTTAAAATGTTAAAATGACGTTGTGCCTTTTTTGAAAAAGGGAAATGCATTGTTTTGGAACTTTTTAAATGTTAATACGACGTTGTGCCTTTTTTGAAAATGTGGTCTATCCGGTTTACACCTTTTTTAAAAGTTAATATCACGTTTGGCTTTTTTTAAAAAAGCATAACGAATATAAGACTTTTTTGAAAACGACTCCTTGGGCTACAAATTGAATTACATCGTATTTGCAAGGCTCCGTTGTGCGTCTATCCGAGTGGGATATAGACTATAGAATATATAGTAGCAGACAGTATCCTATCATGTATGTATACAGACGTGTGCAACTATGTTTGTTGAGAAATCCCAGCAAACCCCCCAGAGGTCAGAGGTTGGTCAGAATTTCCCTACAAGCAATTCCATTTCCAGTGGTAAACGGAGTTGTAAATGTAATATTTTGCGATTTAAAATTTTTTAAAAGGGTTGTATGTACATTCCAACAAAAAGCATTAAAGAGATGTACCCACGTTTCAAACAATGCTACATACATTCTTATACACTATATTTTATACATAGGTATTTATTTATTTAATCCGTTTGTGATTTTTGCTACTTAGAAAAAGTTTGTAAAATAGTATGCAATACATATGTATGTACTCTTCGATGTACTCGCTCGCACACGTAATTCAAAGATGTAATCTCTGGAGTTTACTTTTGTATTATACAAACATTGCATCAGATTTGTTGTTCCTGCTACAAGGACAGGGAAGGAAGTTCCTGCACATTCTATTTGAATGTAATGCGTCAAGTTTGGATTTATAAGGAATTAAAGCACTGGAAGGGATTGGATGAGAATGTATAGAAATGAGATTGGAAAGAGAAGGAAAGGTGGATTAAATTCTGAGCCATTCTACAGATTTCCGTGTATTTAGTTGGGAAACTTGCTCCATGTTCTTCTGTTCTGTAAAGGACATCCACGGTGCGGTGGTGGAGAGGGTTGAAATTTAGATTGGACATCCGAGTAAATCTGCATTGAGCTGATACTCTGTATTTGGCCCTGGCTATGGACAAATAGTTATGTATACGTACGTGTGGCATGTCTGTATGTAAATGTGTGTGCGTACGAAAGTTGAGCGTTTTAATTCCAAATCTATTGAAATTTCATTGAAATCTCCATAGATTTTCAAGTTTCAACTCTTTAGTTTTAGTTGTGTGTGTGTGTTGAATAGTGGTGGTCGCGGGTGAGTAAAGGAGGAATAGAATCTCGAATCGAATCTCAACTACACACTGAATTTCCATAGGCTCTGAATCTTTGGTAGCCACGTACCTATGAAAATACTGCACACACCACACTCATGCAGATTGTGTGCTGGATGGTATGGGAAATAATCTTTCCATTCTGGGTAATGGGCGGAGCATTGAGACTTACAATCCCGTTTGATTGACAAGTATAACTTTTTATACTATCCCTGATTTTCTCCTTCTTTCAACCGTTTCATATTTCAAAGCTATACACACCAATATACATAGATACCTATATCCACTTCCACTATGCACACACTTATAGCCCCAGCAACCAGCAACACAACCCTACAATTTCATTTTGTATTCTTCCGTCCGCGTCTGTCCAACCACCGCCGCGCGTCCGCTCTCTGACGCTATGCTGGCTGCAATGCTGTTGTTTTGTGTGCTGCCTTGTGTTTGTGGCTTTGAGCTGACTGCCAATGCAATGTTGTTGGTGAGAAGAAGTTTTAGTATTTTTAATAGGCTTCAAATTGAATTTGATCCAATATTATGAAGGAGCAAACAAACTAGGAAAATACGAAAAACTTGTTGGGCATCATGTGTCGACTGAGACACACACACAGTAAAAATCACAATTTACAATATGTATAAAAAGTTAATACAACATGGAATGGAATGTTAATTATTATCTGTATTTCTGCAACAACAACTCCCAATGGATGTACATAGTATCAAGAAGCATGTTTTGGCCTTGCGCCATAACCACAACTAAATTCTGTTTGTCTTCTCTCGACATTTAACCAATTATCCTTCCCTTCATTTCGTGTACCTTGTACGAAGTAGACTTTTCTACTATCTCTACTGCCTCCACTACAACGTCAACTGCTACTGTAAGTATACATAGATACCTAGTACCTATATACTGTACTATTCATTTTTTTTATACATACAGTAAATTGGGAGTGAGAAGCTTATTACATTTTAAAATGGTTATGGCAGGGACACTAGGGTGTTTCTTAGTGCACAGACTTTGGTGGTTTTTATTAGTAGGTAGTTTTACGTGTGTTCCTTAGCGTTGGTACTTCATGGTTTGATAGGAGGGTACAAAAAAATGATGTCGGCAAATTACATTTACATTGCATACTTATCTGTATTATGCTCGAATGAAATGTTGGGAGATAGACGGCAATCTTAATTGACACCTGTCGCACCGGTACACAGACCACAAAGAAGGCAATCAAAGAAAGTTACCTTGAGTTTTTACTGTTGCCATTTCTAAAGGTCAAAGAAATCACAAAATCCCTTGGTCCTTTTCCCTCCCTTTTCTGTAGGCAAAGGGATAGCTGTAGAATATGGAAATAATAACGCTCTGAATTTGTATAATTTTGAGATTAACCTTATTAAAATTAAAAGATTTAATTTTTAAAGTTAATTAGATGAAAAAGTAAATATTATTTTGGAGAACAATGGAGACTGAAATAAAGGAGCGTTTGTTCCTTTGTAGAAGTTCAAGCTCGAGCATATCGGTGTGCCTTCATTATATTATCTGTAGCCTGTACGTTATAATCGGTAGAGATTTAAAGCTGAGACGGATGAGTACACATTTTATCTGTCTGTCTGCTGGCTGCATTTGTCTGCGTGTGTGTGTGTGGTGTGCACCGTACTCGCGTCAGCAGTGGAGCTTCCATCCCAGTCGATGATTGATAGTGAGAAATAACTACCTAGCAAGTCAAGGAATCAACTTCACAGGTAAAAAATGACACTAAGGAAATTAACAATTTGACCGGGAGGCTTATTTTCAAGTAAAACAAAACCAAGGAACGAATCAACGGAAGGGAAACGACCAAAGAAACAGACGAAACCCAGTGCAGTGTGTAGACTACCATCCAATTTCAATTCATTTCATTTTTATTATTATTTCTACCGTATCTAGGTATATAGGTTGGTAGGTGGAGGTGGGCATTAGACACATAGCTTAAGCTACACTGAAGTGAGGAAATGTTTACAGGTACATATAAATGGGAGCTTACCGCTGCCGGTCCTTCTGACGATGCGATGTTTGTTGCCAGAATAAAAATACAGAATACAGAGAGCAGCGAGTGCTTACAAGAGGTGAAGTACAAAAAACATTAATAATTTTAATAATTATAATATTATTATTCTGCCTTTAACTACCCACTCTCTGTAACCCACAAGATACAAGGCGTAAACTCCTCTAAAACCCAGGTTTGAACGGTGCAGCTAGCTAGTTGGTAGTATTCGAGCACCCTTAAAGACAGGTGTATAGGCTTACATATGTACATAAAATACATTCTTATAGCTGATACGGCTATGACCACATTTACTACCTAATAATCATTTATAAAGAAAAAAAATTATGGCATGACATGTGAAGAAATGATAATATTGAGAGAGTTTGCTTTCAGGGCGTAGAGGTAAAGCTAAAGCTACAAAAGCTACTAGCACAATCAGTCAGTCGGTTTGTTAAGGCGTATGTACCGATTATACAAGCATAGCCCAAGTCTGCTAGAGCAAAGCATTTCGATTTCCTCCACTGCTTCCACTTGTGTGACTAAAGTCATCAGCATTTTTGAGTAATTTTTCTTTTTCTTCGATACAGTATCTCTATACACTCTCAGTATGTATGTAGTGGGCAAAGTCTACAATTATTTTACCACTTTTAGCATGAACGATGAACCAGTCAGTACCCGAGGAGTTGTCAACGTCAAAAAAACTTATTGTTTAAGATTATTGATTGGTATCATGGTTTGATGGGTAGAAAAACTTTATTTGGCAGCTTTAGTATAAATTTGTATTGCCAGTTCAAGCCTGCTCATTAATTCAAAATTCTACCTTTTGTTTTAACCCTATCAGTATAATATGTAGTAGTCTAAACCGTAAGAAGCGATGAGCATTATTATGCTACGCTATTTATTTATATTCACGCTAGAAATTCCATAATTTTTACTTGCCTCCGATGAAGTTTTGAAAGATAAAATTCCTGTTTTCATTAGAAATCTTCAACGTTATTATAAAGGTATATGTATTTTTGAACTTTATTCAACAATACTAGTTGCCACTTTGACACACTTCGAATCAGAATCGGAGAAGGAAGACGTTGGTGGACGGTGCATACGGACGTAAGACAGGGTATAGTATGAGGGAGGGCTATAAATGCATAAAAATAGAAAAGTTTTGAATTTGAAAAGGAATGTTGGAGTTGGCATTAGGACAGGTTGTCACTCAGTGGAGGAGTAAAAAGGAAATTCAGATTTTCAGATGAATTGAATGAGAGCCGTCTGTCGACAAGTCAAAGGAAAGATAGATATGCATTTCAGATTGAGTTTTAGTCTCACTTCAAAATGGACACTTTCATTTCATTTCATTTGATTCATTCAGATTTCCAGAGATCGACACATGGACGGATGGCTGCAGCAGTATACATACAATCATATACGCAAGTAGTATATAGGTACCTAGGTACATGCATATATATCCCCTCAGCTTCAGCTTGTATGCAAATACGTTCCCAATCTGTCTCTAGTAGAACTACTATGTACAGTGAGTAGTGACAAGGATATTTATACGGCTCTCCGAAATCTGAATGAAAGACTTTTGCATTGGCACTGCTGAGGAGATAAGAGGTTCCCTGGAAAAGGACGAATGGAAGTGCAGAAGGGAAATCGATGGGACTTTTTTTTTTCTACCTTTATCGTATGGATGTGTGTTTGACTCGATCGGCAAGTTGAAGTTGAAGACAAGTCAACTCAAGTCAACTTGCTGACACTTTCACTACCATTTCACTCGACATTCACATTTCTGATCTTCGTTTCACCGGAAATATGTAGGGGCCTACATACACACCCAGTCTTTGCTTATTCCGTATATGTAGTTTCTATGTAGGGGGAAAATCGGTACGTACGGTAATACCAATGCTCTCATGTCCATGTCCTGTCACTGAGTGAGAAAGCACGCTTCCGACTCGTAAGAGTGTCGACAGATCAGGAGGCAAGTAGTAGTAGTCCCCTTATGGGGATGAAAAAATTTCGCTTGAATTTCTATAACTTCTGCCAGCCCATGCAAATGCAGGGGAATGCAGTTCAAGTATGCACAGCTTTCTACGCAGTATGATCCATAGCATAGTACTTGTCGTAGGTGTGTGTGTATACATACTTCAGATTGACTCTAGATGTTCGAATGTCATCCTTTTGAAATCCAAAATCCGAGATGTAAAAGGAGTGAAGGAACTTGTTACATGCAGTAGTAGTTCTGCGAAGCTGTAGCCACCATATAGCTGGTACACGCTATATACCTATAGACAGCAGAGGGCCAATGTGTCGTTGACATTTTCATTTCATGTCAACATTTCCACCTCTTACCGTAAATGGCGTGACGTGATAAATTTTAAATATGACATTTTATTTTATCCCTCAGTTCTGTCTGAAGCGGAGAGAAAAAAAAATCTTTTTTGACAACCAAGGATGTTTTTTTTTTGAGTCTCATCGTCAGATTCAGTCCTAGTTCGTCGGAGAGAAAAGATTTTTTTGTATTAGTTAAATTCCGTGAAAGAAATCTACTGACGCGCGTTGTTGAGAGCAACTTTTGAATAAAACTAGGTGTCTACATAAGGGAAGCTATATGTTGTGGAAATATGCTGGAGAGATGGGAAATAAGAGGTAATGATGCTGATTCCCGGAATTGTGGAGTCAGTGAGGAGTGGAGATATTCTGTTCTGACGTGAATGTGGATTGTAGTGAGTTTTTAGTTTGCATAGAGGAAATGTTGGGACTGGCAGTGGCATGGCATCCAGGAGGTGGTTTCCTTTGCTTTCCTGTGTAACTTCTTTTTCAACTGGGAAGTTGAGGGAGAAGGAAGCGTCATTGAGGAAAAACAGAGGTAGGATTGTAGAAAACGTCAAACTGGAGAAAGAAACATAAAGTTTTGCGTAGACAAGTAAAGAAGTTGCACATGGTGGTTGGGTCTCAGTCTGTGGAAAATATCGATTCGTGTCCAGACCAGCCGAATACTTTTCATCATTTCTTAACAAATTATGGTAATTAAGAAGGAAAGTTTCAAAACCAGAAATTTTCAAACGAGCACAACTACACTACAGCCAGTCACTGACTCTCTCTCTCTTTTGCTGAATCCGCAGCACGCTTCCCTTATGCTTGTAGCTATGCATATACCGAATTGCACTGCACTGTGGTAGCAAGGAATTTAAATGGCACCCTATTTCCTTCCTATATGTACTTCTAGCAACGATAGTGCTATAAACATGTACGAGAAGGAAGCCTTGGAAGACTGTTTTATGATTCTAGCTTGAGCAGCTAGAATTTTTAGATCTGGACAGGAGAAATTTCAAAAGTACCTAAATTACATAGAAGGTCCAAGATGTGTCTGTAGCAATCTACACAGAAACACTGAAATAGCTAGTAGCTCCATATAGCAAAATTACAGCGAAATGAAAGGTATAATTTTATACCAAAATCAATCACAATTTACTCTGACGAGTGAGCATAATTTACATAGAACTGTACTACTACTCTACTATAATAATTTATATTATTATTTTAATAGGAAAGTTGTCCGTAGATGCACAAATGTCAGCTGATCTATTAGTATGTATGTTTATAAAGTAATTTGATGCATTTCAGGCCTCAAATAATGCTCTTTATGACCCTACACTTCTAAACAGTGCAGTGCAGTGGCTAGTGTGTAATACATAGCATAGTAAAGTAACGGATTTATGGATAAGCTACATAGATGCTGGATGCCCCAATGGTTATGTATGTACAGAAGGGAAATAACAAGTTGAGTTCCCTCGTTACTCCTTCACCAGATCAGCTCAGTTGACGTCTCGTTTTTAGTTTTTGACTCGCTTCACTTCCCAGCCCTTTTAACTCCGTCAGTACACTTTTGAATATTAGATTATTATGCTCTTTTGAGTATCAACTTAGTTTACGCTCCCAGTTTTTGTCCTGACCCGCTCGCTCTATATATATGTATATATCGTCTATATAGGGACCCTTATATAGAGAAGAAATGAATAATATGCATAATTTGCTACCACACACACACGCAGAAACATACCTAAGAGAAGTAAACATGAATACTATTAATAATATTCTCCCCGCGACATTTCATGAGCATCTCGTTGTACTTTTTGACAAAATATTTTTTTTGACTAAATACACAAGATAAATTGAACTTATTTTTTTGTTGATAAATATACAAGAGTTCCTCTTGCGTTTGTCATTTTATAAATTGGGAAGTCAGAGCAAATTATGAGCTTGGCTTCTTTATACACGGATTGTATTCTCTGGCATGCTTGCCTGCACTCAGTCAGTCAGTCAGTCAGTTGTCACAGCACAGCGTTGACAAATACATTCTGTATCAGAGCCTTATTTTGCCAGTTAAATAAAATAATTTAATAATTGTTTTAGACTGGATGCTTACTTGTGTATGCTAAATACGTTAAATATGTGTAGTATGAGTATTTAATTGGTTGTGCATTTTAGCTGTACTTTTCCTGTGGAATTATATTTGTGTACTTGGAACTTTTTCGAACTGTATAAATGTGTATGTAAGATAGTATGATTTTTTTTCCGGAGGAGTTTGGTGAAGGAGGAAGCAGAAAGTTTGAAAGAGTCCTTTCTTTGTCTGAGTGGGCATGCATGGATGTGTATGTACATCTGTGTATTATATAAATATAGGGAAAAGAAGATGATTCGTATTCGTAGAAAAGAGTGGAGGATTGAACTCTTAGCGGTGCGACAATAGGGGAGAAGATTAATGATTTTGGCGAGGCAGACACCCCCGAGTTTTCAACGCAAAAGATCTGATTTCTACCGCAACAAACAAGCCTTCCACTTCGTCAGTTGATCCTTCATTCATTCTTTCATTCATCCAATGTACTCCAATCTTCTTTTTCTCCTCTCCGTCGTCGTCCTCTCTCTCTATACCAGTATCCCATATCCTTCATTCCCTTTTCAACACAATTCAGTCTAGTTCAACTTTTTCAAATCTAACACAAATTCTTCCCTGCTTTCTTTCTATACGGAGTAGTAGCCCATTTCATCTTGTATAATATCTCATTGTACTTTTCTATGAGTAAGAATGAAATTGGAATTACATACCAACTCAACTCAATTCAATTCGTTCAGTACAGACAGATATTATGTGAAATAAGGGCCTGCATTCTGAATAAGACTTATTGCAAAGATGTGCGGTTTGCTTATGAAAAACATATAAAGACTTGCTCTAAAAATGAGACTAACATATGAGTAAATCGTCGCTTTGCATTCTGTTAGGACAGATTAATTTTAATTTCAGCCTTTAAATAGGCAATAAATAGGCTTTAAATAAATTAAAAATGGGATAATGTGTTATTTATGGCTTGAATTTGTAGACCTCTCCGCCTTGGAAAGAGATGTGAAGGACTTTGCCATCGTCTAATCGCTCATTCTGTGGGATTCCAACAGCGGCAGTTGTGACATAGAAGCCGTCGTTCCCTTCGTAGGGACCTGGTGCGAGTGATGATGGTACTTTTACTCTGGGTCGAAGGTCCACTTGATCGACAACTTGTGCTGAAATTATTTAGTAAAGTTGGATTTTAAAAATTATTAAACAAGGACAAAAATATTTTACATTGTTAACCTTTTCGAAACGGTAATATAATTAGTTTTGAATGTTTTTGAAAATGGTAATTTCTATAGTTTTGACCGTTTGAAAAAGTGCTATTTACTAGATTTGACCTTTTTGAAAAAGTGTTATTTACTAGATTTGACCTTTTTGAAAAAGTGTTATTTACTAGA
>JAQFZC010002334.1:0-23635 GCA_034695205.1 Dicyrtoma fusca | reverse complement strand
TTGGCGTCAGCCCTTGGCGTCAGCCCTTGGCGTCAGCCCTTGGCGTCAGCCCTTGGCGTCAGCCCTTGGCGTCAGCCTTAATAATGTTTTGTTTGGGTTACTTACTTGGTAAAGGATGCTTATGGCTAGCAGAGAGTTATTCATATGGTTGGATTGTGATATTTTTAAATTTTTGTCTTGGATCCTATGATGTACAAGTTGCAATTCCCCTGCAAAGCTGGACAAGGATAGAATGTGCTTTACCACATTTAATATAATAATTTGCATCATTTTATGTGTTCTTAGAAAGCCACTAATAAAAACGTAAGTTAAAGTGAAGTAAGTATAATAAATGGCGCCCTCGTAAATTGTTTTTTTGATTATGTTATGCAAAGTACTTATAATACTTGATGTAATTTCAACCTCAACAAATGTTTCTTACATGTTATCGTTTATTGTATGTTCTGACCCGTGAGGGTAATCATGGTTTTTTCTTCCCCAGTGTAAGTAAAATTCTGCGAACGTGTAAACTTTAGCCTCATCAATGATGTTTACATAAGCTTCGGACGTGTGGTCAGCATTAAAGTAACCCGATACTGTTAAGACACGTTTTGATATCCTAAGTTAGAGGTTAATTCATGGAATAGCAAAACAAGGGCTGCGCCCTTGTTTTTTTTCTTCTAACTGGCCTCTTACAGACCGCAGGCCAAAGGTAACTTGGTTACACTTTCGCTCAAGTACCCACCAAGTACTGAGGTAATATCATGAAAAGATAGAACTTAGTATGTATATAACACGTATTGAGTCGTAAATCCCATTTAATTGCGTGTGTGTACATACTAAAACCACTAAATCGCGATTTTGACCCCGAAGATGCCCACATACTCGTGGCTACCTTTTCGTTTTCTGGATCTACTTTTCAAGGGCTTTCTAATGATGTATCACATGTGCGTCTAACTCCACTTTTAATTTTTTCCCTTAATTATAGGAGAGAGTAGAAATTAAGTACTTTACTTTTTCGCTGACTAATTTTGATACTCATTTTTCTCAGTTGCTTTCACCGCCACTGAGTAAGGTGTTCGTTTATCGTTTAAATACCTGTAAGCTTAACACTAGTAGTTTTTATTCAATATTACTTATTTACCATCGATTATCGTTAACGCTGCATACGGTTAACAAGATATATATGCATGTAGTACTATTCAATAATGCTTACTTATCATTATATTCGTTATTCTTTTTGTTGGTATGAGGTAATGGCGTGTATCTCTAAAATATCTGTGATTGCTTAATCAATAACATTAAAAATTCAAATTCGTTACTGAGTCATAAGGAGTTATACATAGGTAATACAAGTAATCATCGGAGTAGATTATCATGCACTGAAATAAAGCATCAAGTTCCAACTTCCACGTGAATACCATTAGGTGTGACTCTTAATTCAATTAAGTAGCAATACAAATAATCAAATCTGGGCATCGTTTTCGAGTAATAAATACCATTAAACGAAGTAATTTCCTCCCGGAATAACAACTTATCGTTAGTTAATAATTAATTAATGAGCTTACTACACAATACAATATATCTAACAATAATAACTTAATAATGAATAGCAAGATAACAGCAAAAAATATATGTAATCATGCATGACTATCACGTGTATTAATATCACCTGAAATCAGTTTAATACAAAAAGTGAGGTAAATATTTTGTAAGCAATTTATGCCTAAATGCATTCTAAAAGGTAGACACGTTTTTGCAACACGCTAACACCATTTAGATTGATCCACTCGCCAACTAACTTTCCAATGTCCATAAAATCCAACTAAGTTTGTTTTGGTTTACATAATAATGTTGATAAACTGTAATCTTTAAAAATAATGAAAGTAACTTCAGCAAGGAAATATGGAATACACTAATCGCAATTAATATATATTTAACTCTATTAATACTCACATTTCTCAAAAAATATAGCTAATACGCTACTGCCAACTATGTCGAAGTTGCAGGTACAATATAATATAATTTAATAATAATAATAATAGTAACAGTAATAACATACCTAATTACCTTCAATATACTTAATTAGTTAATTAATACGAGCAGAAACTAGGAATGTTGGCTGCGATCTAAGCAACATTTCATTTTAGTAATTGTAGATTTGTAAATACGAACATCATCAAATGAACACTTATTAGAAAGCGTTTAACCTTGTTTACAATAGTAACATAGGAAAGGCTCTGCCTACCTGCCAATACGTAATTGTTCATAAATACATAACACATTCGCATATAACTTCGTTTTGCTGTAGAAACTACCGATGAAGATGAAGGCAATAAGACTCAATCAAAATAAGACGAATTTCAAAAATCTAATAAAAAAGAAAAAGTTCTACTTCATTGACTTGTCCTAATAAAAAGCATCCGTTAAGACAGGCTATTTTAGCTACAAAAACCGTGTCATACTGTCAGATAGAGACAAGAGGATTCGGAAAAGCCTTTATACGTAAAATTACAACTGAATTTCAGGTAATTCTACCAATTTGCTAAATGAATAGTGTTAGACCCATCGTAGTGGCAAGAATATCTGACTGACTGACCTTGCCGAGTAAAAAATGCTGAAAGTATACGATAATACTTACCGTATTTCATGTATTAATTGCGGGGTCTACAATAGTTGCCCCTAAATAGTCTCTAATTGTTGCCGGCTAAAAAGATTATATTTTGAAATATATGCCGGGTCTCAAATAATTGCCGGCGTCTCAAATAGTTGGAGATTTGAAATGCACGGTTTTATAATAATTGCCGAACAACTAATATATGAAATACGGTACACATCATAAGATTTATGTAATTTAGCAGTCATGTTAAAAAAAACTCCAAAATCCTTCCTTGATCAACTCAAAGTGAATTTTAAAATAAATGGCCGATACAAGTGACACACACATTTCGTATTACGTTTTTCTAGGGGGAATTGCTGGTGCACGAGCTGGGATAGGAGGAGGCGCACCTTGTGTCTGACGAGCGGGGACAGGCGGTAGAGCTGTCAGTGGCTTCGCTACTTCTTTTTTCGGCGAATTAGGTTGTGAATTGGGATTACTTTGATGCTGTCGTGGTGGTAGTGGGGGTAGATTTGGTTGAGATGGCTTTTGAAACTGAGGTTGAAACTGCACTGCTATGCTTTCCTCCTTGGGAGACTCTTTCGGGGATGTCCGGGGTGAGATTTTAGGTGATGCGGAGACCACTTCTTCCTAATTTGCAATACACGAAGAAATATAAGTTCAAATTTAGAATTGTAACGTACAACTTCGTTTTAGTTTGTATTTCTACTTTAGCGAATAACGCATTCATACCTTTAGGGGAAGTTTTCGCTCAGACGCTGGAGACCGTGGTGGAGGGGGTCTACACGGCGGTCCAGGTCTCCCAGGGACTTTCATATTGCTTCTGTCTGCTTGACTGGGATC
The DNA here is from genome assembly GCA_034695205.1 of Dicyrtoma fusca. Lineage (NCBI taxonomy): Eukaryota > Metazoa > Arthropoda > Collembola > Symphypleona > Dicyrtomidae > Dicyrtoma > Dicyrtoma fusca. The sequence goes on along the minus strand of JAQFZC010002334.1, from coordinate 20,193 downwards.
GGACATAAAGTTCCCTATATTGATTTTTTCCACCATCGACTCTGTTGAATATTATTTTATCAGACATCAACATTAGAATCAACTTCAAGGAACTAACAAGTAGAAGTATGCCATCTACACTCTACACCCGCTTGAGATGTGACGTCTACGGGAGGAATAAGGAGCTAAAAGTATCTGCAGAATGTTTTATTTACGACACGGAATACTTAATGCTTAAGAATGTTGTGTATTCTTACCGTTAACTTCGGAGGCAGCGTGATTTTGGAAGGATTTTTTAGAGTTACTATTGGGAAGCAACGGTACGGTATTATTGACGCACAAAGTCATTTCTTTTGCTAAATGTCCTTCCCAGTCCTGAGTCTTTAGTGTAATATACACCTTATAATGCCCCACCTGAAAGATTACACAGATAAGACCCATATGAGTAAAAACTAATTTCATTCAAAATGACAAAAGTAAGAGTATATTATTCACTTTATTTGCCAACCTGGATAGTGTTGAGTTGGCAAGCAGCTAATGCAGAAATTCCATCTTTAAATGTTACCCAAAGCTGGTCTCCCAAATGCCGTACGAGTATGACCGTCCCACATCCAGACAATTCACTTAGAATAATATCATCACTTTCTTCCATTTGGAAGACAACAAGATCATTTGCTCTCAAAATAACGGTTGCATCTGCTGGTCCTTGTTGTTTCACAATTTCAGCAAATACTTTTGACCTTAAATTTTCATCGACTGCAACTGCTTCAATTTCAATGACAGAGACAACGGGTCGATGATCACTTTGCTTCAGTTCTGCTCTACCGTAGTGGAGGCATCGGCCTGTATTCCAGTCTGGGGGTTTTGCTACAGACACAAATCAGCCAAAAATATTAACTTTAATGACAGCCAACGGTTATTCGAATTCTACTTCAGCTAAATTTAGTTGACGGTCCTTACGCATGTCTGAAAGGGGCATTCTTCGTTTCCAAAGGACACGATCTGTCCAAGCAGGTATACGCAATTTTTCACTGGTGTCATAATCTTCAGAGAATAAATCATATTTATAGGTAGGACCAAACTGAATCTCCCCCTCTTCATATCCTTCAAAGACATTTCCTTTCTCTTTCTCCATCGTTAACTGGTCTCGCCGAAGAAGTGTTGGCCACTCTTGACGAGCAACTAAGTCTCGCACTTCTTCTCGATCCATATCGATACGGTAATTAAAATCCCCGCACCAAAAGATGTAATCGTGAGACTCTAACGTTCTCCCCTATAAGAAAAGAAATGCCCAAAGATCAGTATTTTTAATTTATGTTATATAAGTTACGAAAAACTTGAACATAATTGAACTGAAAAGTTCTTTAGATATCTCGCTGACATCTGTTAGGATATACCATTGGAAATAAAATTTTTCGGGTAATTTCAGCGTAATCCTCATCACGCTCTTTCACTTGGGACTGTCCTGCTGCAAAATGAGAGCAGACAAAGCATATGGATGTGCTATACAAGACGAATCGAAGTGCAACAGCTCCTTTGTTTCCTATAAGCGAAACGAAAACGTCAAAGAATTGTAAAAAAATTACTTGATAATATTAATTTACACAATTAGTTACATGTACATGAATATTTTACGTATGCATCGCATAATCTGAATGATTACCAGTAGCCCCTCCCATTCCAGTTTTTACAGAATCAGTGGCAACATCGCGTACATGATCTAGCAATTCTGGCCTCACAAACACGTAGAGACAAACACCTACTAGCTGCAATGAAGTAAGTAAGACGTATCCACGATCTCGATTTAGTATTTTTCCCAATTCTTCCGCCCATGCCTTTTTATTTTCAGAACTGCAAAAAACGTGAAGGATTTAGATAGTACTAATTCATTTTTGCTCACATATTACAACTTCACTGAAAGCAAGATGAAAATGCTCATAATTTTTGTTCATAATTTACCTTGCAGCCATAATATTTCCTGCATTCAAATCAACGATTTCCTGAAAACCAACTGCATATATATCCGCTGGTTTATCAAGGTCACCATCTTCATCGAAATTAACTAGAGCTGAAAATCAAACCAAATAAGTTTTAGTCATACATAGCAAAACAAACATTAAATATGCAACCACAGCGAAACAACTTTTTTTAAAAAATTACAAGAAGATCGAGCAATCTTAGCTGCATCCAGAAGCCAGTCGGAAAGAGATAAATCCTTATAGACAACCGAGCGAAAATGCTTCCCACCATTTACATTGTAAGTTCCCACTACCACTTTTATTTTCTTAGGAACGGTATAGTCTTCCCACCGTTTAATCATTTGCTTTAACACAATTGGGGGAGCTGATGAAAAAACGAAATGAATTTAACATGTGTTCTTTTAACTACGTAAACATTTTATAATTGTTTAATAATATCTGTAAAACTTCAATTACCATGTAAGTAATGTGATGGCAACAATGACCTGGAGTAACTTGTCAGTTCAGTGTTAAATGTATGGCCAAGAAGAAGAACATCTATCGCCTCTTGTTTACTTTGATCCAATAAATTATTCTGAATAGTTCGCGCGGCAGAACGTGCACCGTCCATTAACTAACAATTTGAATATTAAATTTGAAATTAAAACATAAACACAATACGTAAATTACACGTGCAAAGCTGGTAGTACATTTGAGAAATTAGTACCTCTAAACAAATAATTTTCCCTAACCTTAGATCCTCCTTGAATAGCACCCGTGCCAGCGTAAATTTTTGAGACTTCGTTTCCATTATTGACCCACATTTGTCTAAAAGTTTCATCGAATCTTTGTAATACCTGAGGTTTATCAGAAATTTCCATGGCCTCTAGTTGACTTTTTAACGTCTTCAGACCAATATACGTCTGCACACAATTTGTTCTATCGAGGCAGTCCAAGCAGTTCGTTCTAAGTGTTCCGTACTGGTACCTAAACAAATAAACATTTAACTAGAATTTCTTGGCCTATAGAACAAATACCAAAAGCTGATTTTTGTTAACTGCACAGTATAAAGTACAGGCACTACGTCCAAAATTAATAAAAATTCGGTTCTTTTCATTAAGCCCACATACTTTTCTGGATTGCCTTCATTAATCGAAAAGAATCCGAAGTCTTGCATATATCTAATAATTTCTCGCTCCAATTTCTCTAACCCACGTTGTCCACGAACTTCTTGATGGTAGTCAAATAAAACATGCGGCATATCATTGTGTACACTATTCACTTGATTGGTCTGCAAAAAATTTAAAAAATAGATTTAACATAGCAACAGCTAAGGCCGACAGCATTTTGTCATAGTCATTTGTTATCACACACTCCCAGGACTTTACGTGAGATGTACCAAGAGAAATGACATACCGAACTAAACAAATGCGGATGGTTTTTAACATTTTACTTATAAAAATGTACTCGACTTCATTTTCTTTTCTCCTCTTCGGAGTATTTAGTCGTCACTTAAGTCAGTACTTCAAAGTGAATATTTTACTTTCACATCCATTTGGCATCCGATATTATTTCGGTCATGTGTTTGATTAAAAATGTACGATCCACCAAGAGGGAGAGTGTAGAAAGAAGGAAAACGGAGCGAACTTACGTGGAATAACGATGAGAGCATGGCTTCACCTTCTTTTGCCCCAACCAGACTAGAACCTAGTAAATTAACTATTACTTGCTTCCCATACCGCTCCTTTATAGTCTGAAGATGCTTTCCTAATGCAGAGCAGGCAGCTTCAGGTCCACGTGACAATCTTACTTTGTGAGACCCGACCTGTATTCCAAAAGAAAAGTAGCACTCACATCACTCCGCTTCAGATTTCAAAGTCAGTGAATAGTCTAGCTGCATTTTGAAAACCTGGACTTTTGCTGAAATCTTAAATAAATCATGAAAACGAAGAGGATCACGTAGCAGCAATTACCTGAACTCCAGGCTGTTCCCAAAAGAGTGGCACAGATCCTCGTGTTTGTAGGAACGATGATGTTTTCGAACCAGTGGACACAATTTGCTCCGTTTCAACAAAATTTGCGACGTGCCCGTCATCGTTAGAGCCCCGAACGTTAAATCTACTCATAATACATTGAAAAAGGGTTAGAAATTGTCCATCCGAGTTTTGTAAAGTAAAAATATACAGCAGAATATCCCTGTAGCCACATTTTTTAATACAAGCACTCTCTCTGTAGTGGTCAAATTTATTACCCTGCCACAGTGCAGTTGGAGGAGAAGGGGGAAAATCGCAGAAACAGGACCTACAAAATTGTAGACACGACCTAATGTAGACGTTCACACGTCTTTTTCAGATCTGTAACTCTTAGCTAATAAATGTTAAAAATTGTTAAAATATGCTAAATTGACGTTACTGTAACCGCCACGTAGTCAATTCACCGGAGTGCTAAGAGTTACAGATCCGAATTAACGTGTAACAACTACATTAGATCGTACCTACATTTTTGTAGGATCTGTTTTTGTGAATTTCCACCCTTCTCTGCCCACTCCTGATAAGTTCAGCTTAAAATTATAAGCTACTCCCCTACAGTAGTTATGCCACGTTAGTGCTAAAAACTTGAACGTCCGTTGAAAACCACGACAGAGAAATTTACCAGTAGATATTTTGCAACTTTTTAAGTAATGCACTGTAATAAGGTATAGTACGGAGATTTTACCTCGTTCCGGCTCGCTCACAACTAAGACGTGATATTATGGCAGTTTTAACGTTAAATACGCCAGCGTATATTGTTTTGATTTCAACAAAACCACAAGTAACTTTTAATAGCCAGTCATGACAATTGATTCCATATCGCATTAAGTGTAAAAACATGGTACGATTCCTGAAATTAACAAGGAAAATTCATGTATCTGTAGAAAGTCCGACTCACGTGTTCGTACCTAAATAATCGCAAAATGTAATACGCTCAATTGCGTAAAAGCATCTACACAGACACGAACCGATTTGGATACGAAGCTGTATTTGCATATCGATGGCAACATTGATTTATTGAATGTTTAATTATTCATTCAAAAGTCAAAGCTTTCTCTAAATCAAATTTAGTTACAGGCAAAAGTAGTGCGCAATACTCACCAGAAAAACCGGTTGTCCGTGTCCTTTGTAAAAAGTCTCTTCTGTTCACACAGGGAAATATCGAGCGGTTCATTCCCTCCAGCCCATGCAAAATAGAACGTACCTGAATTCAGCACCTTTTTGATCTTGCAAAAAAAAAACAAAAAAACATAGGTTTTAACGGTTTAAGGTGCATCAGTAAGTTAAAAATCAAGTGAAAGGTATTAAGCCAAAGTAAATTGTAAACCATGGTAAAAGTAAAATGGTTACTTCTGATATTCTGTCATCTTCGGATGAGGAAGACGGCCCGCGCAGATTTATGAATGTGGTCGTTGTAATTCGAAATATGTCTGAATCGCCAATTTTCCCAGCCGACTGAACATCGCTTACCATCACTAAATAAATGAGCTGATCGCTTTCTGAAATTGTTAAAATTCACACAGTTTTACTTGTACTTAGGTATCCACTTAAATGCAACAGCTATATAATAATCAACTTAGGTAAGTTACTTAAATTGCGTTGCTTCAATACTAAAGCAACTGCTACCGGCCGTGCGATGATTCTTTATAACACACAACAGTAACAGGCACATGCACTATCATTTATTCAACTACAACTAATCCACTACAGTGTGACAACAACATGAAAATAACTACCTAAGTTCACAACACAATTCACGACACTACCGACTTTGACGCTTTTCGGACTGTTACCTTTGGAATTGGGCACTGATTATTCGGAATTCGCAGCAATAAAATTAAAAAATATAATTGATGTATGAGAAATAAAAGTGTCACTTTTATGACCAGACACACATCAGCTTGTTTAACAGTACAAATATTAGTCAGTTAGTATAAGGAATTAGTTTTTAGTCTAATAAAGTAATTGAGTAATTCAAAGTAATAATTGTGCCCTACCGGTGTAAAACTGAAGAACACCGAGGCAACCAAAAAATGTCTCCGGAAAAGCACGATACTGGTTTTTAATAATCTGTACCTCAGTTTTTGCTGAAACGTATAAAAGAGGTATCCAGTTAGTTTCATTCTTTATACTTGTCCGTTAGGGGATTAAGTATAACAAGTGTTTAATTTTAGTATTTTCAACGAAACATTGTTGGACCTCAATCTTAATTTTGGTCTCGTGGATAACATTATTATTTACTTAAGTGTAGTAGAAATTATGTAGCAGTAAAGAATTCATCAAACTTACTGATCTGAGCCACAACATTCGAATAATTGATTGATTCGAATAAAAGAGCGTCCTCTTTATTACGGTGAGTTAGTAAGATACTGCATTTTTCCGACGGCCCTCCAGCTAGGCAATGTACGCGAAAGGGTCTTCCAAGGGCCATTTCAACTGTTTTAGTTCCTAGGAGAAGGAGCTAAGTTCGTTTGTTTTAGTACACGATAATAACCGGGATTTGGACGAAAATTCACAGATTAACTCGTTACAATGTAGTTGACGTTCCAATCGCGCAGCAATCAACGTCTTTTTCAATTCCTTTGATCCCTAATGCACAAAACAAATCACAGTCAATATTTTTCCAGAAGTGTGTGACGTGAAATAATATTAAAAATCAATATTATATAATCCCATAATTATTTTTAACAATAACAATCACATTTATAGCAACATTTTTACAAGTATCATTATCATTTCCATGAAAAAATTCGACAGTATGATCAGTATACCCATTCGGAATATCGAAAGCGAAGAAAAAATTACTTTGGAGCGTTTACAACTTACTGTTGACAAGCTCAGCAATGATTAACTTTATCTTTACCTTTAACTGTTAAACAGCATACCACAACTAACTATAAGAAGTAATTTCGGAGTGAAGGTTTATATTTTATATTTGTTTTTCGTAAAAATGTTGACCTCCCAAAACTAAAGATGAAATTAGTTAAAAGTAGAACCCTGATTCTCTAGCGTTTCTCGTGATTCCAAATTCCAAAATCTACAAAGTAAAGCTACACAAGTACATTCAATATTTTATCAATCATACAAAAAAAAATGACCTGCAAAATCCATGAATACTACAAATTGTATCACAAATCATTACATTACTCATGAGCAACTCCCACTTTTTCAGCTTTGGATTGGGTACTTTGCTCCCTCATAAAAGCTTCGTGCAAATTAGAATAAACCTAAGCTTCCAGTTCCCTGAACTGTAAATTATCAAATTATTAGTTGTAAGTGTGAAATACACTGATTAAACTGAACCAGAAAGGTTTGTTGTGGTGACTGGTGAATCGATGCGATGTTGTGATCGATACTACAAAAATATGGGAAATGGGACACATAATCAAACTTTACTTACCCAGAGAGGATTGTACTGGAAAAAGAGGTTACAGGTTCTTCGAACTTAAAAGTATCCATTGGAACGAAGAAATATCCTCCCCCCGTTGTAACTCCTCCAGATTTTTAAAAGCTCCTTTTAAAAAGCAAAGATGAGAATTGAGATCCGAATTTGAGTGGAGGGAGTGAGTGACTGCACCAGAACACATTGACTTGTTTCAATCCAGATCCAGAGTTCCCGAGTCCAGGCAGATCTCCTTCCACGGCCTCCTCGTTCTCTGTTCCAGTGCCCGAGATGGTTCTTTAATGTCAAATGATCACTGGAAAGGAAATATACGGGAAATGCTGGAGTCGGAATGTTGGATTGCGAATGCAATGCAATCCAAGCTTTTTGACGTTCTCGTCCAGAGGAACGACGGAGACTTCTTTGAGACTGTCAAAAAAGCCCACGTTAAAGACTTTCTCATTCACACGGCAAAGTAGGACTTTCTCCCTTGCCACCAGCCATCTACTGACCACACCGTGGAGCTCCACTTGTCACAAGGTGCCTTGGACACCATTTGGCCCGAAACCCGAATTTCAATTTCAATGCAGTGAGTGAATTCAGTGAATGGGCTCGTCGGCGCTCGGTCGCACCAATTCTTAGCTATTTCTGGTCAGTTCTCCGTTAATTTCTAACGTTAAATACTGTTAACATTTAAATCCGCACACTAATTATTATTTACCTACAATTGCAATTATACCAGGTTGTCGTTGTGTTGGTTTTGAGCGTTTTTACACCACTGTTCGTTCACTAGTGACGAGTGTCAATAATGTTGGCTCTCAGGCAACTTGCTTCCCCAAGAGGTACGTTGTAAATGTATTTATATTGTAATTGTAAAATAGAATAGAATTTTTAAAAAAATGTATTTTGTCGAAAAATTGTTACGAAACTTGAATAGCCTACGTTTGTGTGTACAATTACAGTATTACGATTAAAATAATTATTACAATTATTGTATTTACCATTTACATTACAAACAACAAACAGTTAAAGTATCAAATTGTGAATTGTGACTGTATTTGGAATTACAATTACCATTTTTTGTACAATTCAATTACAATATTATAAACCTTACAGTTGAAAACTTTGGGTTGCTGTTTTTAACTGTTGTTACATCTTGAGCTTTTGTATTCCACTTAATTAGGAGCAACGCTGGACCTAGCTTCCGGAGCAAGTGGAATTTTGGCATGCTCGTCCAGCCAAATTCGGATTCCAAGTATGGGATTGAAAAACCTGGTCGCACCAAATAAGTATGACTGTAAGTTATGATTATGATGATGATCATGATGAAGAGACGAACTACAATACATATCATGTATCATTCAATAAACTACATAGTTTGTAGAATTACGTATTTAGTTTTGTATGGTTACTCAAGTATTTGATGATATAATTTGGTGGCGTTTGTTGAACGGGGACAGAGCACATGTTGTTAATTGTTATTTGTAGGTGTACCATTCCCCTAGACCCTGGGCATATTTGCAGAGTTACCTGTAGTTAACTGACGCCTGTTGATGTTAGAATTTGTGTTTCCCATCCGAACACTAGAACATTGTGTCACTGTTACCTGCAACATATCTGCTACTACCACTGCACTGCCTTTGTTGCTTAAGAAAATCAAAGCCAACAGTCACGTTCAATATTTCCATTTCGGTCTTTATTTTTTCGGAAACATTTCATACTAGATAGCGTAGATACAATGACACAACTGACACAGGGTGTCAAACTAGTGATTTTTGTATTATTTTGTATTCGTTGTTCGGAAATACATCCCCAACAGATTCTGCAGACCTCTCGTAGGTTTTGCGCCTACTTGTGTACGGGTCACTAAATGGGAACAGGGTTTTGCATTTCAACATGAATTGTTACAAAAATTATTTTTTGATACTAAAGAATAGAAACACTTAACACGTATTCGTAACTATCAAAAAATAATTTGTGTAACAACTCGTATAGAAACGTAAGACTGTGTTCACAGTTAAGGACCCGTTCACAACTACCCGCTTCCCTATAGGTTAACTATTTTATGAACTTATTTGACCTGGATATAAAGCTGTGAGAAGGCGATGCGAATTTAATAATAGGATATCGTTCCAGTGATCAATTATTTTTTTATTAGAACTAGAGCGTTAAAATTGTAAATTGTATTGACTGAGGACGAGAACAGCTGGAATCGGGGTTCGTTGCGTACATTGGTACTTTGGAACATAACTTTTATCGTTTTTTTTTCTTAACAGGGGTGGAGTATCCTGAGCGTAGAAAGTTGAGATTTGTGGAAAAAGTTCCTCAATATCAAACTGGAATACGTCCTCCAAAAATGATGAAGAATTTATACTTTATGAGAGGACCAGAGTTAGTGCACAATAAGCTTATTCACAAACAATATGGAATTGTGGTAAGCTTAACCGTTTTATATTTTAAAACTCATTTTAAAGTCCGTAGTGCCTTAGTCTAAGTCTCATCCTACTTAAGCTTAACATTTTTACTGACATACATATTCTTAATTTAATGCCGTTCCTAAAGGCTTGCTTCTTAATTCTAACATCATATAATTTTACAGGCTCTTCAACCAGGGCGTATGAAATTTGGGCACTTTGAAATGCTGCGGTTAACTTTAGGTCGGAACATAGAACAGAATAGGATGTTTGCAATTTGGAGGGTTGACCCTCCGTGGCAGTCCGTCACCAAAAAGGTGATTTTAAAATTACTTGCTGTATTTGTTATTTCCATTTGTCTGCACTTTAATACATAGTATTATTATACTTGGAAGTACGTAACTATTTTTCCTTGTTTAATGTTCCAGGGTCAAGGTCAACGTATGGGTGGAGGAAAAGGTTCTATTGACCATTACGTGACCCCAATAAAAACCGGTCGTATAATTCTTGAAATGGGAGGGTCTATCGAATTCGAGGAAGTACTGCCGATCCTCAAGCAAGTTGCTGAAAAGTTGCCTTTCAAAGCTAAGCCAGTTACACATGAAATGCTCATACAGGAGGCAGAAGAAAAGGAGCGTAAACAGCGTTCGAATATAAATCCTTATACGTTTAAATATATTGTTCAAAATAATTTGGGTTGTTCCCATCTGTGGATATCTCCGTACGATCGTAAATGGTTTGGTGAACATATTTAAAACAAGGTTTTGTGTATTTTGTATTCTGTAACTTGTTGCATTAGCCAGGTTACAGAGTAATGCTATGCCGTTGTTATTCATGTTATACTTCGGTGTCATTAGTAATGAGCGTTTTACCGATAGATTTGTTATATTTCAAGTATGAGTCAATAAATTAAAGAGTATATTCAATCAAGACAAACCAGTTCGAATTCCGTAAAAGTCACCCTTTTATTACTCGAAGGACAACAAACATATTTTCATACCATGAAATGAAATTGCTAAATACCATGTTTTTTTTTATATTTTTTAAATTTTATTCAATAATAATCTTATACTATTATGCTTTTATATTGAGTTTTACTTTTTAACCCTCTAATCGTAGTCGTATGATAAAGAGGTTGATAGTAGTAATCATATTGATAATTTACTTAAAAGCGATGCAAAGCGACTTATGGGCTCTACATTTTCAAGACCATGAATGAACATATATATTCTTATGTATAGTTCTAATGATTGTTGCAATAAAATAAGGACTTTCAATAAGTTAATGAGTACATAATATTCTACACCTAACTACGTACGTTATATTCTTAAATAGTTATTATTATAATAATTGTTTAAAATGGGCATGCCAGTTGTTCGGTGATTTGATTTTTGGATTACATAATAGTAGTTATTCGTACGGTAATAATAATCATTATTACATAATCTAATTTTACAAACTTTTACTCATTTACATTAATTCATCATGAGTTTTCATTTTTGTTGTTCATTGTACATTTACAAAATTACACCGTAAAATATACCATTGTTGCTTTGACTAGCACGAAAAAGACTTGTACGCTAAAAACAAAACTTTATAATACGTATACACCTATATACATGGAATAATAAATAAAAACTGAGTAGTGTGCGGGGGGAGGGGGCACAACAGCAAAATCATAGTCGCAGTACCGCCAATTAAGGAAGTTCCAAATCCAATACAAAATAGTAATTACTTTCAAAAAACAAAAAAATTATACTTGACAGCGCTATGCATAGTAACAATAGCTATTTTTCCTCACTAACACGCTTGGATTGACAGTAGTTAATCAGTTTTTCTTTACTTTAGCGTTAATTTACATGCGATTACACGACCTTTTTTCGTCCTACGCACGGTGTTGTGAATTACTAATAATTTTTCAGCTCAAAATTTAAAAAATTACTCTCCCGTTCATCATAAGTATCATCATCACATTTACAAAAAACGTACGAGGATTTTAATTATTATGCATACTTTTTAACTTACAGATACCGATTTCATTTTGCAAGTTACTCAACTCTACATACAACTGTGAGGTAATAACTACTACGTTCAGTTTAACTATCTTGTCTTTAGTTCCTTGAATTACTAGATTTATTTTTATGTATACCCTAAAACAAAACGACCACCTACTTATACTATACTAAATATTTTATTACCTACTTGTATTAGCCACGACTTGTTACTGCTTGATTTAAACTTGATTTTTTAATCTTCCTCTGAGTAAATTTTATACTTCTTACTTGTAGACTAATCTCTAACGCGTTGGATCGTTCGCGTTCTTGCCGTGAAAATTGATAGTTATCAAATTATTTTCATACCTATACCTATCTACCTTTACATTATATATTTCTTAAATGTCTTACTAGTTAGTAATAATACAGTACACACAATCCATCATTAACGTCTATCTAATCCTACAGTACTTTTACTTTTATACATGTTGGTGGCCAGGGATTCTTGAAATATTTTTAAATACATTCAAAAGATGCACAATCATATCATCTCAACTCACGTCACATCTAGTCAGGACAGGTCAAGTCAGTCATGTGATGTCCGATGGCTACATGATCCTGATTATATATATGATTTAAAAATTCAAAAAAATTGACAATTGATATGATCGTCACTCAAGAATGTTATCTATGTATAGTATATTTCGGGTTGATCCAGAGATTCATTTTGAAATATGTATTTTAAATTATTAACATCAATATATTAATAGTGTCTATCTGAAATTAACAAACGTTTGTCTATGTACCTATGTATATCAGGTCTAGTCTAGTAGTTCAGTGTGTTGAAAGTTACACTGTTGAGTCAGAATTAAAGCATTACATGAATGCATTGTTTGCTGATTTCTTATTGACACGGAGGTAGCTGAGACTAAGATAGGTAATTATATTGATTTTAATTTGATACGGAAAGTTTTGTTAGTTTACAAAGTAAAGCCGATGACAGGCAAACTTTTGTTATACTTTCCGTCCATTTTGTGAATGTATGTGTAACTTACAGCAGTACAGCTTTACAGCCCGTTTTCGGGGTCAAGTGTGAATTGACCAAGATTGAAACAGTGTTGGTTGAATCAGTAAAATTATCTGTATATCTTAAACTACTTTTTTTTTTGGTTTGAAAAGTTAATGTTGAATCTAAATCAACGGAACTCCTCTTTGGCGTATTACAGATCACAACCATGAGTAGTGGTACATTATAGAAAAGTGTAGCGGTATTATGTATTACATAAAATGGATTTTTGTTAGTTTTTGATAATTATTGCTAAGACATTGAAAATAATGGTGTGAGTAGCATTCATCTTGAAAGGAGTTAATTCACAGCTTTCAATTTTTTTGGAATACAATACAGAACACAGAAGATATATTGAAATGAACAACACAACAGACGCCTAGAAAGTGAGAACAATTCTGTTTCAATCGTTAAATACAGTCGGAGGAATCATCTTTAGCGATTCAAATATTTAATTATGTACAGCTGTGGAACTACAATTTGCCCGTTCACAGGTTGCATTATCTGTGCATGCATTATTTCATTGCTTATATATGTACTTATGTAGTATTGCAAATATTTACATTTTTTCCCCGGAAAGTAGTAACATAACAGTAAAAGATATTGAATAGTTTGTAGCTACATTAAAATTCTATCTTAAATAAAAATGTAATTCAGTTTAATAGTATAACAATAAACATCCACGTTATGTTTCAGGAATACCTAGGTATATCATTTGGTTAGGAGTTGATCAGTCATTTTCATGGTCGACAAAGGTACATTTATTTTGTGAATTATATGATCGTTGACAGTAAATTAATTACTTGGTATTTCTGCTGTAAGGTTTGATCCGAATTCTTGACGAGCTGACGAAATTTAGAGAAAAATCAATATATAGTAACTGAATGCAAACTTTAGTCATTTTGGAATTCATTTTGACTTGTTTTGTTCTGTATCTCAAATTCAAAATCCTTCGTTTGCTTTAATATAATTAGTTCTACATTATTTACAGTTATTTGTTTGCAAATGTATGTGGTAGTCTGCTATCTTTACTATTTGTGTAGAGTGTAGATGTACTGGATGTCGTTTAGAACTTCATGTGTGCCACTCACACAAATCGCACGTGTTCGTTCATTAATTCATTCTCACTTTTAGAGCATCTATAGCGTTTAAATGTAAAGTAATACGTAAAGTGAACTAATGTGTACGGTACTAATTTTTAAAATTTTATAATTTAGTAACGAATGACACGAATACGCACAATAAATAACAATAATAATTTAAAATTAACGTCAATTTAATAAATACCATTTAATTATTCCACCAATAATCAAGACATCTGAAGCATCTGAAGAACGATTTACGATACAAAGGAGCCAGTGACACAACATTTGTTTGACGTGAAGTTGAAGAAATCTTTTATGGATACATCTGTAAACTATGTATACCTGCCATAGGTATAGTAAATATAAGTTTAAATATTTCGGGAAAATTAGATAATAATTGCAATACAATCTCTATCGTAAAAAGATTCTGGCTTCCACACTTTAACTTGGCTCTAAAACTGCATCTTCACCATTATTCAGTTATTCTATCATTTTTTTAGTACACTAGTTAGTACTATCTACATACGTTCTATTGGGTAGCTACTATTTTATTGTACTGTACGATTATACGTGGACTATATTTTGATCTTTATTTAGGTAATTTTTATCGTGTTATACATGCTTACTTTCATGAATCCGAATTACATGTACCCATAACTACTACTATGCTTTAATTACCATTTACCATTGTACAACTTGAAATACATAGACACCCTCATAAAGAAAATAATGATTGTTCCTTTCGAATATACAGCTAGAACGGACTGAGTAAGGAAAATCAACTACATTTATTTTAATAATGTCAACGTTTCCTTTTTCATTTGCTGAATACACGAACAGTGGGGCGCAGTTATAGCTACAACTGCAGTACGTACATAAACTTTATACCTAGTTGTGGACATTTCCTCAGGGAGTTTGGGAAGCAAAATGTATTTTAGTTCACAAGTTGTAAGTTATTTCGCAACAGAAATGGAAACTTCTAATATACTTTACGCTTGAAAGCACCGGACAGTCAACTATGAAATTTGAAAGAGACTGAACAAACATACACACGAACGGAGACACAAACGTTTTGTAGTTTTGTGCTTCCGCTGCCCATTTCGAAAATAAATAGGAGGGAAAATATATAGTTATTACGTAACCCGTTTAAGCAAATCATGACTTGTCAGTTCTAAAACTACAATATCTCTGCTTCTGTGCGTTTACGTGTATATAGGTACGTAAACTACATTGGACATCGGCTATACTACTACACTGTCGCTTAATACTGCAGCTAACCGGGTATTTCGTATTGTGTGTGCGACCGTTCAAGATTTTACGACATTGATTAATTCTGATTGAATTTTACGGTCGGAAAATTACGACAACATTGATACACTATAAATTACATTCACGAATACGAGACTTTACTGGAAATCCAGACACAGCCATTTTTCGTCCACTCGTTCACAATAACCGTTCAGTACTATTTCACTGGCAACAAAAACATGTACTTCAGTGTAATGCAGCACCAGTCCAGATGGTCAGACCACTGCACTAGCAGTAACGTTAGTAAATTGAAAGAGAAAAGTGGAGATACGCTGCGCTGTTGATGACAGCTTTATTATGGATTTGTAGACTCTCAATTTCAAAAAATGGACACTACTGAAATTTTTTCGTTTTACCGGTTTAAGTTGTTTGGTATCTTTGTCTCAGATTTTCATGTCATACTAAATCTGCATGACATTTCAGCATAATACTTATTACGCCAAAGAAGACGATTTTTGTCAAGCGTGGAATGCATGCTCCCGCCCAGAACGGCATGGACTAATACTCATTTACAAGCAGGGGAAACGGAAATAAGCCAACAAGTTTAGTAGTGAGTCCAATTACTTGTTAAAGCAATACTATAAGCAAGTATTTTTGACTGCGGACAGGAAAAGAAAAATAAATTAATACTGACAACTAATATTGTTGCAGCAGAAATCGGCATTCCATTTTAAAGCTATTATACATTTATGTAAGTATACGAGCGCAATAGGGTACACCTAGCTATACAAGAACATTGTATGTTGGAATATATATCTTAGCGTAGGAGTGTCATTAATTTAATAATTATTTTAATAACTTAACAAAAGTACGAATATGTAAAGTAATTAATTGTTAAATAACAATATAATCATATACTGTTTGTTATGCTGTAATTTGGTAAATGGAGTAATATACTCTACTTGATGTGACGTACGTAATATTGAACGACTCTGTCGTAGTTGACGGTTTACAAGAGGTTGTATGTAAGTATTTGTATGTATGTATACTAGTATAGTAATAGTATTCAATAAGAGGTAGGAGTATAGTATATAATAATATTAATATTATTATTATTTTTGTAGTTATAGTAGTAATAGTAGAAGTATGCCTATCTATATGGTATGATTTGACCTAGGTAAATATTTATATTTTAAAGATGAGACAGAAACTTTTAGTTTTTCTTATGCTTCCGTCTCTTTCAGACTGTCAAAATATTCCATGAGTTGATCGTAGTCCATTTCTAATTTGACATTTGTGTCAGCTGAAGAAGAAGAAGTGTTGGGTAGTTTGGATTTGTGGTGATAATTGTGATGGTGACTTTTGTGTCGAGCGGCGGCAGCGACGGCGGCTGCCACTGTCAGTGGTTCCTCGATATTCTCGTCATCATCGTCCTCCTTCTCTTCATCTATGTAGCACATGGGATTGCCAACGATATTGGCTCGTTTGACGTCATTCTCACCTCTCCGGATGGGGGGCTGTGGCTCAAAGTCAACATAGGATGGATTTGGGAGTTCATCAGGATCTCTCTTAGAGTTTTTAATTTTACTGGAATTATTACTACTTTTGCCACCACCACTGCTAGAGCTACTGCCATTACTATTGGTAGTGTGATGACCTCCTCCTCCTCCACTCCCATGCTTTGTACTGGTTCGGGGTGGTGACGGAGTGGGGGTGGGTGATGGTAGGCTTCTATGCGGTGGGACAGGAGGGCGGTAGTCTGGACACTCTTGACTTGATGATGATCCAGCACTTGAATTAATTACAATACCCCCTGCGGCTGAAGTAGTAGTTTCGCCAACTATTGGCTTTGGTGGTTGCAACGGTAGCGGCTCTGATTGTTGCTGCAACTGTATTGTATTTGCCTGTTGCGGCTGTGCCTGCTGCTGCTGCTGCTGCTGTGTCGGTGTCTTGACTAAGAAAGTTGAGGAGTCAATAGGCGAAGAGGACAGGGCCGAAGCTCCGGTCACGACGGCTGGTGACTGGGCCAGAGGTTTCGGTGGTCTGGGTGGAGGTGGGGCGAGACGGGGAGCTTCAACCCATGCAAAAGGGCGGGAAGTACTGGGCAAAACGAGGGCTGAAGGAGAAATTGTTGGATTCGCAGCTGGATTTGGATTAGGATTCCCAAGAATATTCATTGAGTTGGAGTTGCTGTGATTACTCAGGTTGAGGTTCACATTGACATTGGAATTCAAAGACTGCTGACTGGCTGCCAGGACCCCATTGCCATTACCGTTAGAATTAGACGTGACCGAGGCTTGGCTCAACTGCATGCTGGGTTGCCCATCAAAGTTGGGATTGGTGATAATCCGGATTGGGTTCACGTTGGAGCCATTCGTGTCAAAACTGACGGACTTACTTGAATTCTTATTGCTGTCCAGGGAGGGATGAAGGGCGAGTGAGGCTCTTCCTAGCCAAACCCAGTCATGTGCATTTGTCGTCGCTCCCGATCGTCCCCCATGGTCAATCTTCATCACACCCAGTCCATCCGTGGATATGTACTCTCGCTTCTTCACCCGCGACGCGTACACGACACAGGAGGCCACGAAGACAAGGATGGCCACCGAGAAAACTCCCAAAAGAACATAAATAGCAATTTGAAGTGGAGTATTCTGAGTTGTCATCGTCCAGCCTTTGTCTGGACCGAATCCAACGTTGAGTCCATAATTGTGTGTGGGCATGGACGCTTTACTACTATCATCTCTCAGTGGCATCCCTGTGATGTCATTCACATTCAAATTATTCCCATTTTTAAGTCCAGACGACAACTCCTTCTTACTCACGCCGCCGCCTCCTCCGCCTACACCGACCCCATTACCATTTGTAACTCCATTGAAAAGACGATCCTTGGATCCACGACTGGGCTTCCGGAAAGAATGCTTCGACGTTCCGATCCCTTGGTTGCTATCATTCTGTGTGAACTCTGAACGGCTCGTGCTCGTCGTAAAATTCACTTCTACTTGAGCCACTGAGATCGCCAGCGGTGGCGAGTTCTGTCGATGACACTGGTCGCTCAGCTCCAAAGATACTCTGAATTAAACAGAAAAAATAAAGCTTTAATAAAATGTCTACCGGTTACTACTTAGTAGAACATTAGAACATCCGGCTTTCCCTACACAGGGAAACTCAGTTAACCCGCCATTATAAAAATCCGAGATTTCAATTCTTTCCATCCATTCATTTTAAAAATCCCTTGCTTCTACGCTTTGCAGTGAAAAGCAAGCCAATGTAGCGGCCTTATTTTAATACCGCCACGAGATTGGACTGTATTCCTCAAACTACTAGGTATACTAGAAATAAACGTCGTCTTAATCTGAATACCTACCCAAAACTGAGAGAGAAATATGCACACAGCCAGAATAAATTTGAATTTATTGTCTACGTCCTTTCTATTTTTTCTTCCAAAACCAATAACAAAAGAACTTGTTTACTCTTTTCTTTTCCCTTCTTTGTTTTTACTTTCGCCCGCTGCGTTGTTATGAAATAACTAAAACGGAGAAATGGAAAGCCGTGGGTAGCGTAAAGTGTATCAATTGGATGACAGTCTGACCTAAATCTATCCATCAGTTATGGTGCCGTAAGTGCCGAGTGCCTCAGCAGAAGTGATAGGAACGGAACGGGGCGGGGAAAGTCAGGAAGAAAGAGAAAGAAACTTAAGATGAGGATGCATATATGTATAACGTATACATCTGTGCGAGGATTTCACTCAAATATTTTTAACTGTCAAAGAAAAACCACTCAATCCTAGTCAGTTGGTTTTGTTTCTACTCCCTCTCTTCACTACACACCACATAAAGCAACGTAAGCAGAGGCAACAACAGTAAATCCTTCATCATAGAGGCTACAGCCCCGCAGTTGGGCTTATTTCCCCAACAATACTCATTGGCACTGGGATTTTGGCATTCATTGTGAGCTCCTGGCTCTAGCTCTGAGACAGCTCATGCCAAGGCACACAGATACTGTAGACCAGACCATTATTTTATTTCATTCGGTCGGTTTCGGTCCGGATCACATCTGCCTGTCTCTCTGAATTTGAGTACGAACCAAAAGGAGGGCTTTTCACATGGCAAAGACTGGACGGCTGAAGAGTTTAGATATTATTTATGTAGGTGTGTGTGAATTTAGTTGTACTATTTCAGTATTCGTCGACCTCGCCATCATCGGAAAGAAATGACAGATGCAACTCTCTGACAATTTCCGAGCCTGAATTTCCTTCACTGGAATTCCCACAAATGCTTGACTGGAAAAGTGGAAACTTGTGGAAAAGTAAGCCGTTAATGGTTTTCCAACTGAGATGTCGAACACTCGCAATCGCATTCCCTTCCTTTTTTCCTACACAGGTAGTATGTATACATTTTACTAAGTACATGGGATGGCAGGAACAGGCACTCGGAAGCTCGTAGTTACTTTGAGTTCTGTGGCTTAGTGGCTTAGTAAGTGAAAAGCCATTAAACCATCATCATTATAATTAACCTTACAGTCCCCCGCTTGACGCTATGTAGGTCAAAGATAAAATTTATTCTTCCTCGCTAACTTTCTTTTCTCTCACTTTTTCACCGTTCCGTATTCAACTTCTGACAGAGATTCAAGTTAAAATTTGAGAGAAAGAATAATGAATAGAAAGCATCTCGGCTGGCCTATTTGACACGGATTTTCTTCCTTTGCATTCATTTTAATAAATTTTAGCTAGGTACAGTAAAACAATGCTCAAACTTTGGAGAAAAAAACGGAAGGAGAAAGTAATAAACCAAAAATACCGAAGGAACAGCGCTACGGAAAAAGTATGAGCAGAATTTGTCTACTATACATTTCCTTAGATTTGTTTAATTGAAAGTACCCACTCCATAACATCCACCTAATTTTATTTACAATAATAATGCCAAAGCAGCTAAAAATAAGTGCACGCTACCGGACGAAGCTAGAGTCAATTATATTACTGAATTTTTGTACGTATTTTACCCAAATACCTATGCAAACTTAAGTTATGTGGAGTAATTA
>JAQFZC010002333.1:0-23654 GCA_034695205.1 Dicyrtoma fusca | reverse complement strand
ATTCTTATTTCATGCTCTTATTCAGCTCCAGTTAAATAAAATCTAGTGCCTGTTTTTTTTACCCGGGCCTCCCTTACTAAGTTTCATCACAATCAATATCCTTGTGAATTTCTAAGCTAAATCTAGGATTCTTGTCCAAGCTATTGATGTTGATCTGGAGAGGATAAATAATGCGTGGTTGTAGTGCATTAAATTCCTATATATAAGGTTGAGCTTGAAGCATTATGTATTATGTATTATGTATTATAGTATTATCCAAGCAAACGTCTCCCTCTATAACAGACATATGATTCTGACGATTAGTATCAACTTTCACATACGTACTAGGGCTTCACAATGGATAAAATAGAAAAAATCCATGTTTGCTGTTTTCTATACATGCTAATACGCTAACTTTAAAATATGGGAAAATATGGAGCGGTTTCTTACTTCAAAATCAATACAGCATTTCTCTTACTTGAGCGTCATGCATATGTATTATGTATCTGTCTCAATATGTATGGACACACAGCCTGCCCGGGAGTAACGCAGTTGTTCGACTCCATCTTTTCAAGTGTCAGTTTTTTCGAACTGTAGGAAAAAGCCAAGCTGGCAGGTAGATATATGCTTACTGTATACAGACATAGTTGTGGTGGGATGGAAAAGTAGCTTAAGGGAAATATGGGGAATGTGTTGTAAAAGCAAGAGCGTGACATTAGAAAAAGTAGCCGTGAGGTGACTGGGACGGGAAGAGAGAAAAAGAATAGCTTGTTTTGTGTAGTGACGCCTAAAATTACGGTGTATTACCAAAGAACGCCAGAGCCTAGAACAACTTTCTCAACCGTATCGTCAAAGCAATAACATTTTTTCCTCTAAAAAAAACTTTATATTGTTGGTGTTTCCGCTCCTTTGTGAATTTTTATGGGATGAGTTTTGTCATTTTGCTGAGCTGATTTTCTTAAAAACAATAGAAAAACCCTCTACACATATTTTTTTCTATGCAGCATTTTGTTTGTGCTCCTCGAAGGCAACATTGTCATTGGCATGCGATTCTTTCGCACAAAATACAAATCTTCGATTCCCAAGTTTTCAGCATTACAAGTAGGATATTGATGTGCATCAATATACATTTGCTAGTTACAAAATATCTTCTTTTGGGCTTACGCAGTGCATCTTGACAAACAAACAAAGCATCAGAGTCGTATAAGATCAATAAAACTAGAACAATTTACAGACACGTACAGGTGTGTCGGCACGAAAAAATAAATCGATCCAGAAATCTGAAATAAGTCAAAAGGGCATCCGAAAATTTATAGAAAGCATCTAAAGAAGGGAAAGATCAGATTAAATGCTTTAATCATACGAACATTGCTACTCGTACTTTCAACATTGCAACGAGCTACAGTGCATATGCTCTATAACCGTGGGAGGAAAATCTAGGTGAGAGCGGATAACTGAACTTGAAATGCTGTTACCTCTTGTGTATAACTTGATTCGAACGAGAAAATGCCGAAATTCTTTGCCCATCTGTAGAATATAAAAGCAAAGCAAACAGCGAGGGTTCCCGTAGTCAAAATTAAATTCGTCCTAAGCAAACAGAATAAAAGCAAAGGAAGGAAAACAATAATGGAAATACAGAAAAGAATACAGCTACAAGGGTAAAAAGAAAATCCATTCATGTGTCGGATACGTTTTATGCCTTCACAGTTCAAAAATCTATGGATATGCTCAGGACAGAAGAGGTCTGTCTTATTGTTAGAATGGTCACGATCACACTGCTCAAGTGATAAAAGTCAGAAGTAGATGGGTGCCTGAGATGAGATTGGAATCAATCAAGTGTAGAGAAATATCCTCACACATACTCGATAGTCTGTAGACGGACCAAGCCTATAGGGTTATTCTTTATATAATATGTAAACTGTTTACTATATAGTTGAAATTACATGTGTATGGACTATAGGAAGACTCAAGTCGAATTGCATTACATTACATGGCATGACATGTCATGCGGCATTATGGATCAAAGTCTTACCTGTCTCTTTCCCAAGGACAAACTTTTCTTTTCTCTTAACGTCCTCCCTACGTCTCTCACGCCTGAATGTATTTTTATAATGTTGTGAACTGTCCCGTTTGTAACATACAAAATAGGGGAAACAACCAAAGAAACTCAAGTACATAAAATAAAAAGTAGGAAAGCTTGACGGCTGTTTTTTTTTCTTATTGTATGCAAGGACGTTTGAAAAGAGTTGATATAGCCACAGTCACGTCAATGGACAGTGAAAGCAGGGCTTTCACTGCTGAAGACATGGTAACTTTAGCACAACTAATACTGATAATTTAAGTCAACCGTAATAGTACAGATAGTTGTATGAAACAAACACCGATTGGTAGGAAATTAAATGAAATACATACGTACAAAACTTAAAACCTTAGAGAGCAAAGGGTGATGAGTCACAACAAATAAAGAATGCTCAAAATAGGAATAAAGCAAATCCATAGAAAATGGAGGGACATCCTTTTACTGCTTGTGCGTTTGGAAAGGCTTGACCATCGTAAAGAACACCAGGAGTAGGAGATGGGATGTTCGTTGAAGGTGGCGAGGGTAGAAGTGAAAGTCTGTGTTGGAATTGTTGTAGAAGGGCCATAGAATCGGCCCCCGGGGTGCAGTCCATTGAATTGCTAAACGAAAGGACTTTTTCTTTTCTTCTCAAGCTTGAAATATATCCAAGGGACTCCTAAACTTTGTCTGCACTCATTAAAGCCACAACTTCTTGAGAATAAAAAATTATTCTGTTGCCCTAGTTTTCATTGGAAACCTCCTCTGTCTATTACCACCAGTCACCACATCAAACATATACCTACATATACCTAGACTCAAACACACATGCCTCTAACATCTAATCAAGTGTCCCGCATCGATCAAATCATCTAAGCAAAAAAGTGAAAAGACTTTGTTGTTTACATGGTGGAAAGCTGACTGACTGCGAGGTTGGTTGCACCGTGTGACTTTATTCCAACGTAGTACTCACTTCACTTGACAACGCAGTTAGCTGACAGAGCCTTTAAACAGATGTCACACAACGCAGGGAAAAACATAGTGCAGGAGAAAAAATCAAAAGCTCACGTTTACTTGCACTTTCACAACCACCATCTCTGCCTGTGGAGAGCGGTCTTTTAATTTGTGACCATTGTTATGGTCCCCGTCTTCAGCTGACTTTAATGTGTCACATAAAATGTGGCCAATAGAAAAGGAAATAGAGTTACTGGATGATATGTGCGATGACTTGGCGTTGGCTTGGTCACCTTTAGTAGAATGCACGTACATATACGGATTGTTCACATTATGTATGACCAACATATCTATCTCGGGTAGCTATACTGACATAGATATATGAGTATAGTTACACATATTAGACGACTGTATTGTGGGCTATAAATAGGTACTGCAGAGCATCCGTCCAAACGATGAGCTCATATTTTCCTCGGAATGGGAGGAGGTCGAGTGTGAAAACAAACTTTTGCTGGCGTCCATCCCAAACACAGTATTGCCCGTAGAAGTCACCCAAAGATGATGATGAACATCCCAAAAATACGCCCACAATATGATTTGTTACAATTAACTTGGAACAAAGCTCCGTTTTGTGTGGCAGCCAATGCTAGCCTCTGTTGCAGCCCATTCCAGTGGGTGAGTGCATTCTCTACAATAATGTATGCACGTACAAGTTAAACCTCCTAACTCTACATATCTACATCTATACAATACAGAACAATGCTAACACTAATAGCCAGGCTAATGATAGAAAAATCACTATGAAATGGGTAGAAATAGATGTGCACAAGATTTGGTAGACTTAAGAACTTTTATGAATGGTAATAAGTAGTGTAGATGGTGACTTTAGTGAGAGACATTAGGATTGTGCTTGGTATTTAAGTCCCAGGGAAAATTATAGAAGTGTACAAACAAGGGAAGTTACGAGAAAGATATGGCTTTGATTTCCCGTTACATTACGTTACAACCACCTCTTAAGCTGTCTCAATGAACGATTAGCACTAGGGAATTCAACTTTACTCCAGCAATTGAACTAGTTGTGGAGAAAGTAGAGGAAAGCATGCCATGCTTCATAGGAGTCCAAAGTTTATTGATTCTTTTCAAGTCGTACATACACATATATATATATATATACATTCTTTGGAAAGTGATGCAAAGGGATTCTTTCTTGCATTTTGAGACATTTCTAGACTTACGGACATAGTTTCTTTCCCCGCCTTGATAAGATCACAAGAGGGAATTCGTAGTAAAGCAATCTACCATCCTACTTATGTAGATGACTTGACAACCTTATCCTGCGTAGCTGTAACCGCTACAACCAACCAAGCCTTCCTTATACCATGCTTCGTACAGTTTACACAATTCACAGAGATTCAAAGTCTACAACAAGTCAAGTCACCGGTGGACACGGAGAAGTTTGATGACTCTAAAAGTCGATCTTTTGTTTATTAAGTTCTTTGGATTGTCTGTCTATATGGGCTCTGTTACCAACGCAACGCTGTTCTTCGAGTGCACAAAGTGATATTATTGGCTGTATATGGGAGTATACATATGTAGACACCAGACATACCTAAGGGAAGTTGTAGATTGTAGGGCGTAGGAAGGCATTAAGAAAATTAGCATGGCAAACATTTGACCCAGTTGATTGAATAGACTTTACAGTCTGACAATCTGTGGACTTCCAACTATCTGGTATCGTTAAAGCTGGACGTGCTGTGCAAATCTAATTCTCCTTTTCTTCCCTGGCCCTCGCTTTAAGAACTATAGACCTTTTGAGAAACTAATTTTACCTCCATTTCTATTTCGAATTCTGTTGGTCTGGCCGGGTCTAAGTCTAGCCTTGCCTAAGTTTCTGTTATTGAAATTGAAATTACTTTCTCGTACTTCTTCCCTTATACATATATATTTCAACGAAATAAAAACAGAAATTCTTATCCTTGAAACTTATTTCTATACACATATATATGTGTCGCGTGTACCATTTCCTGTTACTACGGATCAGCGGGAAAAGATGGTATGTGTGATTCTGTCTGATAGACGTGAACTTATGCGGATTTAATAAAAATACAGACAGC
Organism: Dicyrtoma fusca; assembly: GCA_034695205.1. Lineage (NCBI taxonomy): Eukaryota > Metazoa > Arthropoda > Collembola > Symphypleona > Dicyrtomidae > Dicyrtoma > Dicyrtoma fusca. The sequence goes on along the minus strand of JAQFZC010002333.1, from coordinate 18,551 downwards.
AGTGCAGAGGATATAAAGACAGACATGCACATTTGTAGGAGTTGGCGTTGGCACTGACCAGCTATTCATCATTTTCAAACTGGTGTCAAGGAAGGAAAGCTGAATTTAATTTTCAAACTTTTAAGACTTGTAATCGAGATTTTTATTATTCCCACTGGACTTCCCAAAGGATCGTTTTATGACCAGCAGAACTACGTTACAAGTTTCCATGTAACTCTCTGGAAGGAAGGAAGGAAGGAAGGACGGAAGGGAAAGGGCACGAAAAATAACGTCAGACTTTATAGTCACAAAAGGGAAAGTTAAGATGGTTTAGGATTGCGAATGCGATTGAACTCACTGTCTGTCTATATATATGTACAGGTCTGTAGCGGACGATGTCTGTATTCTGACTGACCGTAAATTCCTTGGACATAATATGGAAGTGCAGTGGAGAGCTCCACAGTCCTTCATACAGTCCCCACATAAAAACCAAAGAATCGCCAGCTAAACTGACCATAAAACTGGGATCAATGTTAAATTGCCACTTTAGAAACTTTTATTATTCAAAGTTTTCAATTGTGATTTACATACATGTAGGCGATTTCTGATTGATCACGATGTACAATTCACACAATTTACGAGCATTTTTATGTGGACCTGCTATACTTTTCCAAATCTAATACTGCCGTACAGAACAAAATACCCGTTTAAAAACTTTATGACACTCAACTGCGTATACTTTGAGTTAAATCTAAAAAAAAATAAATCATGCCTTCTTTTCACAACAGATGGGTAGGTATTTGCTTTCAACTTTCTAGCATTCGTGTTATTTTATATAAGGTAAAGTTAATTCCATTGAATGCAAATGGAAAATCCTTTGCAAATAATTTACTCAGTCATTTCGTCAAAAATGGATTATGCAAGAAAATAAGTGCCATTTTGTAATACATAACGTATTTGTTCCTTTATTTAGGTATACTTATGTACAATTTACATGCATGCTACACCCATTAAAACGAGACACCATCGTTAATCGTTAAGATTCTAGAAAATGTTGAACATTAAAACTTAGACGAACGTTGCTCGTCGTATAATATCAGTTTATAATATTTGTGTGGTCACTTGCATCTGTTTTCATTCATGTATGTACTGGAATGAGTTTTATGATTGTTCTACATGAAATGTAAGTGATTACTCTAATCATATTCTTTTATATAAAAAAACTCGAGTATAATCTTTGAGTGTCTATTCACTTATAATGGAATGGACTTGCTTGGCCGACATTGCTTTCAATTTGTAGGTATGTACGTAGTAGCTATATGATCAGTAGTCAGTACCCCATAAGATAGGTAGGTAGATAGTATGCGTATCTATAGATGAACACACAGCGCGTTTAGTACCAACAGGACATTGTTACAAACAAGTTGGATTGTACGGTACGTCTGTAGGTCTGTGTGTGTGTAATTAGTGTTACTGTTATCTATAAAATAGTATGATGTATGTACAAAGTTATGTATAGCGTTCCGGATATATATAAAATAGCTATACGTGTGTATATAGCTATGTACTTTATGGAGCAATTGTCTGGATAATATGTATTTCTAGTAATTGAATTCACACACAACTTTCAGGAACGTTGATCGACAGTAATTTCTGCTTCATTAGCTTCGTATCAAAGTAAGGATCAGTGGAGTGGCGGAGGGAATTATTCAATGTGTTGAAATTATCAAGCTCGTCCCCGGCGATGGAAGAAGGGTCAACATGGCCGCCGCCATGACGGTAGTGGAGCATCGTAGAAGTTGCAGAAGTCTCGACCAGGTCAAAGTGGGGCTCATCACCATCGCCCGTCCCTCGTAAGCGGCCATACAAGTGATGGTGCTGCTGCTGCTGCGGATGGTGTTGCTGATGATGGTGTTGATGGTGGTGGTCCATGGGGTAGCCTAGTTGTATCTAGATTCGAGTAGAAGAAAGTGAAAGCACAACCCATTTTAGTCAAATTATTTCATGTCATTTATATACGCTCTTAAGAATAAGAAATAAAAAAGACGCCTCATTCCAACACATTATTCTGCGTAAACTGTAGTTGACTTGACTGGAATTCAGCAATCCGTTCGATTTCAATCTAATAATTTCTCCTTTTCCTTTCATAATAATCGTTAATGAGGAAATAATAGTTTTCATAAATTCCAAATGAGCATAAAATCTTTCAGGGCTGCCCCTCATAAAATAGATGGGCCAGAGTGGGAAAAATCCAAATATTAGTACTACGATTCACTCATATATAGACATGTAGAGGGTGAATTAAGTATGTGTATAGGTAGGTATGGTCGTATGTACTACTGTAGGATGGGGAAAGAGGATTGGAGAAAGCCTGTAAAATATGAGAGAACGTCAACGTAAAAGTTGGTCGAGTCCAAGATCTTTTATTTTTTACTGTTACTGCATGCATAAGATATGGGGAAGATGGGCTTTCATGCATTTTCCATGGCTTCAGGTTTCCTCTCCGTTTATCATGATCGTCATCATATCATCACTCTTATTATATGACATGGATCCAGCCGGAAAAGCCAATCTTTGAAATTGCTTCAGCTGTCTGCTCCATGTAAACCATCATTCTCGTCATATCATCCATCTGATTACCATTTCTTCCTCTGTCAGCTCTCACCATGTCAACCAGCGAGGCTATAGACAGTGCAGGACCGGTACGACGCGCCGCTACTCACGTACATAAACATTTCCCTCCTTTTCCTCTTATCACCACTTATTTTCTTTTCACTTTTATGGTTATTACAGTTGAAAATTATTAAAAGAAAATTATTATTTTTTCACCAACTACCAACTACCCCCACTCGCATGTCAAAACTTATGGAAGGATAAATTACCTCGCATCGATTTTTTAATCATACTCAACCATAAAACCAAGCTAAGACAAATAACAGAAAAATCATGGAAAAGGATAAAGCGTGCTCACGTGGGTCTGTGTGTATTTATATGAATATGTACATAATATATCGATATACATACCCTTAGCAGATAGTTTGGAGTACTTTTTTAAAACCTTAATATTTTCTTACGTTAGATTGTGGTTGGGGGCAGCAGGTAGGGGAAGTCGTTGAGTGGAGCCGATTTTTTCCAGACCGTCCTAACGTACCACTACAACTACTATTGAGCATTATTGCTGCTGACGGCATATTAGACGTTGGGTTGGCCATCACCATACTTTGCATGTGCTGAAATTGATGATGGTTAGGATGATTGTAGGGGAACTGATGCTGGGAAATGTTCTGATCTACTCCCACTGTAATAAAAAGTATTTCTGATAATAAAGGTATTTTAGCATAGATTTGAATATGTCAAACTATGATGTATGACTGCTTAAGATGCAAAACGACGGGTATCCATAACACCTCGAAAAGTGCCTAACATGCTTCCAATGTTCTTAGTAGCTATGCTTAACACGGTTTTACTTTTTTAAACAGTAGAGACAAGAGTAAACAAGGGTTTGACAAAGGTGAAAATTGAAAAACATGATTTCACTTTAAAAGTTACAAAACGTACTAATAATATCAAGTTTAAAAGTTGAAGCAGGTATGGCACTTTTGAAAATGACCAAAAATTCGTTTTGATCTTTTCAAAAGGACTGGCACACGTAAACTCAGTTTTTCCTTTTCTAGCTCCATTATCTCTTTTTGGAAGCATTCAAAACCTCGATTTGTACTTTTCAAAACACTTGAAAGCTAAATACGGAATTTTAAAAACATTAAAATGCTAGATTTGCACTGTTCAAAACAAGTACAAACTGATTTGCATTATTTTAAGACATCAAAAAGTTGGATTTGCCTTTTTAATACACTAAGACGCTACATTTGCACTTTCTTAAAACCTAAAAATTCGATTTGCATTTTTCATACCAGTAAATAATAAAATAAATAATTAAAAAACCGATTGCCACGTTTTTAAAAGCAAATAACTAGCGCTTTGTATGAAGTATGTTTATTATAAAAAACAAAATATTGAGCCATTCTTTAGGATTTAAGTAAACGTGTCACCTTGGGGCTTGAAAAGAAATATTAGCATAATACACTGTTACCTATATTGGAGGGTATAATATCGGGATCCTTATCATCTGTCGAGGAAATGCCGTCCTTCAGTTCAAACTGCCCCTCAATAGCATTGTTAGCGGCGGCAGACTTTCCATTATTACTCTCGTCATCCTTTCGACTTTGCTGCTGTTGCTTCTTGGATTCCCGTTTAAGCTTCTGCCGTCGAAAATGCAAAGCTCGGGCAATGATAACAGCTCCTACACAAATGAACACAGCACTTCCACCAATCGTCACAGAGAGGCCGAATGAAATCCACGGATAGTCCGATGGCGTCACGGCTACAATTTAATAAACAAAAAGATAGATTAATAAAAATTTGACGTTTCCCTTGAGTCAAATCAACCATTTTAAATTATACCTTTTCCGCTCTCATTCTATTGTCTTCATTATGAATGTACATAATCTTTCACTAGCTATGCAGATAGAGCATTTTTAGAAAATGCAATTGTTACAAAAGTATTAGGGATACACGTGTGATTGAAACAAGAAGTAAATCAATGCCTAATTCTTTTTTCCTTTCCAACAAATTCATGTTCTTTCTTCACTCATTCAATTTTTCCGTTGAAAATTGGCAGCGATTGTTACATAGCTGTCGAGGTGGGTTCAAATTTTCAGACCCATTACAAATGTGAAGCTAAATCACATTTCTTAAATATCTATAAACGTAGGTATCTATATAACAGTATGGCAGTGGCACAGCGAATATAATAACTCGATATTGGAGACGATCTTCCCATATTTCAGATTTTTTTCTTCTTGTAAATCCTTACATTATTACAAAGTGACATCAGTATTTCAGTGCTCACTGAAATCAGTGTGATGCAAGCAGGGAATAGAGATGGATGGATTCCTGCTAAGCTAAGCATTCCCATTCGACATTATTATAGTCAATGAAACCCAATTCCATGAGGTTATTAAATTACACGCTTGTACGAGAATTGTAAAGAGTTTACAAGCGGAAGGAGCATGTATCCCGGTACTGAAATTCTATCTATAGCTCCGTTTCAGTTTGCAAGGACAAGAGAAGATTTCCTTCTCATGAAGGATGTTGCCTCCATTGTAAACACCTGCATTTCTTCAAATTCCATAGCCTGCCAATAGCTCCATACCAAGCTCAATGAAATAAATTGCATTATAGTTTCATCTGCAATGACCATTATACGAGCGTAGACACTTGCTAGTCACCGCCGGCGACACTCTCACATTCCTTATAGATATGTGTATGTAATTACGTCAAGCAATTTATTTCGTAACCGGCACAGCTTATGCATATTGATACTTTGTACAGCCAACGGACGAATGACGAGGGAATTTACCTCTAAAGGATGGTCAGAGGAATGCTGTGCATTTGCTGGCGTAAACATAACGATACAGAAAGAGAATGCGGAGGACCTGAGCATGAGGCAGGTGCAGACATAAATGAAAGGAACGAGATGAAAGGTAGAAGTGATCTTTTCCTTGATATTGTTTCACATGCTTGGTTCACACAAGGAAAATGAAAGTAGACGCACCCTTTCATAGAGCTCGACCTTTGAATTCCTTTTGCATTTATGATCTATTAAATGTACGTTTTCTTTGTGAACTACACTTCAAACGGTTCCGGTGCGTGCTTTCCCTCACTATTATATACATATCTCTCTTGACTCTCAGTAATAACCTCTAAAGAGTACGCCGTGTACGCCTATAGCGACTCTAAAGCTGGAATGTATGCAAAGGATATCAGTTCCCCATACTTGACATTGCAATGCATGAATGCACATTACATATCCATATTTATCTGAACTAGACTCCTTACATACTGATAAGTTCTACCGGAATGGCACAAGGAAAAGTAACGATGTACTTTTTGGCACGTTCTCTATAGTACTGGATGCCTTATCATTGGTAATGACCGTCACAGTAAATCCAGAATGAGAACAGCAGTCATTTAAACTAATTTGAATGGAACGCAGAGAATCAACAAATGCTAATACTGATTTACAGATGAAATGATTTACGAATTGTAGGACCTACAAGCATTCGTATTTACCACGTTTTCCTTGAAAATACATAGCTACTGTATTTAATCAACTAGTAAGTAAAACAAATGGCGAAACTTGGCACCCAACCAACCTTCGTCCGTCTGTCCATCAAATTCTAGACGTAGGAAAATGAATGGAAAAGAAAAAAGTTTGCCATTAGACGATTGCGTAAGTAGGGTGTATACTCCCAAGCGTGATTGTTGCCGTAGATCCATGCTTTCACTAATCTTGTGAAATACCCCTTTCTTTGAAGCCGTGCTTTACCTACAACTACTTCAACCATAGACTTTCTTCCCTAAGCTCACGTATAGGGACCCTAACCCCAAAGAACTGAAAGAGCTAAAAGTAAAAGTAGTGATACGGCTGAAAGCGCTAAGGTCTTAAGAGTATAGTGGAGGTGCTCTATTATTTGTAGGCTTAAGTTATACGTAGTATTTGTATGGTGCATGAAAGAAAAAAATGGTTTGGATAATAATATAGTGAATTCATGCAATTCAGGGAGAATACATGAGATTATTATACAGGTCGTTCCAACGTAATAACACTCTGGCGTGAATGTCAATACAAGTGTAATAAATAGTAAGCACTTTCACCTCAAGAGTAGTCCATTCATCCCTACTTACGTGGAGAAAAGAATGCGATCTCCTATATACCTAATAATATAAACTTGCTTAGTGCACTCTGCGTAGGTCCGTCTGCAAGGTGTATTACACACACTCACAATATTTTCTCCAGTTGTTACGGGCAGAATAAGCAGACCAAGACCAATAGGGGATTTCTATTTGCTATATCGTGGCTACAGTGTGTATAGCTTCCATATAGCGTACATGTATGCTATAAAAACGTGCTACGTGCTTCCCTATAAATCTAAGTTACATACAAATGGATATTTTAGAGTTATGGCATATAGGCACGAGTGTGAGTGCGAGTGTGTAGTATACATTGGACAATGTTGAATGTGAGTCCAGAAAACCATTCCAAATTTCAATGGAGGCACTGAATGGAAAATAAGGATTTATTTCACAGTGATTCATGAGGTCAATCCATGGTTGTCGGAAAATCGTTATGAGAGCATAAATAGTAAGTGTTACAATGCAGGTAGAGAGAAGTTATATATTTATATTTTATGCATGAAACCCAAGTACTGCTACGAGGGCGAGAGCTAGGGCGGCAACAACACGAAATGAAAATTTAAAAAAACGTAAGTATGCCCAGATTTTAGATGTAATTTTCAATTTCTAAGTACAGATACAGGTATGCGTACAGCAGGATCTTTGGATATAGTATATTATTTGAAGCGCAAATTACATTAATTTAATCGCACTTATCGTCGGTGTGAATGCAAAGTGGCATATGTCTGCTATTCTCTTAAATGCATTGGGGCCGAAGTCCATCTATATTTTAATGCCAACAGATAAAAGGATATATGGAATTGGGCATGATTGCCTTCAAAAATTTAGGGGACTAGTTGCTTACACTAAAAATTTGATTAACTAGCACATTATGTTTAGTGATGCCTCACTAATTTTAATTTGTTTCTACAAGCGACAAATCAAATGCAAATGAACATGCAGTTTTAAAAGTTACCAAAGGGTTCTATTACAAAACCGTTAAAAATTTCGGTTTTTAGTTAAATTGTTTACATAAACTCGATATACGGTGCCATCAAACTTAAATTAAAGTGACAATTAAATATTTGGCATTAATAAACAGAATTTCAGTGTACAGAATGTCTCAAGCTACTCTCAAACAACAAGTTTTCCTTAGGGGACTATAGTGCAGTTTAAATAGAATTTTCTGCTTACAGTGGTGTGCTTACAGTCAGCGTATGTGCACTGACCAATATCATGACCTCATATTCACTTCACATACTGTTTTAAGAGAAGTTTGTGGGAATTCTGTCAATATATGGTAAGCAAATCCGTCATGGTTTACGCGTTTACCTGAATGACGAATAAAAAAGTCTTAATATACTCTGGGGGCGAGCTGAAGTTAAAACGTGTTTATTAGTAGCTCTTCATCAAAAAGTGGTAAAAGTTTATATTATATTATGATGCGTAGTGGGCTGGAAACCCAAAAGCTTCACGAGAGCTAAAGGTTTGAGACAGACTGTATACATACATATAGTGTATTTAAGGTCAATGCCTACCTGCACAAAAATGGTCATGAAAATCGGAAGGCAACATCAAACATAGCTTGCTTGTAAGGATATGTGTTTACCAAAAATGGTACTTGGGCCACTTTGCATTTACAGGAATGCTATGTAACTTTTAAAATTTGGAATTACCTGCATATTTTTCCGTTTGTCGAACTACTAGATCATCTATACGGTACGGTTCACTTCTCCCTTTGGCATTGACAGAGTAGACGAGAACACGGAAGGACGTTCCAAGGGGCGTGAGATTTCCCAAATGGAAGGACGCTGTATTACTAGAAGCATTGTATCGTAACTCAGCCGAATCACTCTCGAACACCTCGAGAACAAAATGCTGAACGAGCCCCCCGTCATGGTTTTCGTCACAACTCAGTTCCACTGACTCGTTGGTCTCATTGAACACCGTACAGTTTGTCACTTGGGACGGTTTCTCTGTTTAAAATTTAGTTTCAAGTTACACTATATACATAATTGGCAAAAGTATAACATTTTTATTCACATAACACTAGCAACATGTTTGACTTTCACTTTTACAAATATATACACATTGCACATTGCCATACACCTGCTAAGTAAGTAGATACCTTTGAGTATGCTACAACAAAACATTTGGACACGGTAGCAAGGTGCCTACGTACGTATAAAAAGAATGATCGTATTTTATCGATTTACTCATTAGCCTTTCCGTTGATTACATAGCATTGAATAGGGAGAAAAATATGTTCGCTCCTTTCACTTCTTGTATACACAGCGTGTAGTAAACTTAGAGGGACAGCGAATCTGAAAATTAAAGCTGTGATGATCTAGACGGGAACGAAACAGAAAGTGGAAACTTTTATGACTTTTATGAACCCCTTGTGGTTCTCCGTCTTCCTTCCATCGATGCACTTTCATGATCTATAAAATTTTATCAGCACATATTTTCCCCTTTTTCCCATTCCCATCCACGGTGCTCTTTCATAATGTACATACTGAGATCTCTAGATAGTCCCAACTACGATACTAAGAGAGTATAGCTCTAGGTTTGTTTGTTCCTGACGCAGAGCTGGTTATGCGTTATGTCCGACCAATTTCCTTAGCAATTACTGACATTCCTAATGTTACAAAACTAGGACAGGAGAATGTCTACCCAGACAAAGAGTTGAGTCAAAATGGAAAATATTATACAAATTTGACGGGCGGGCGTCTTCACGTAAGCTATCACTACGTTCTTGCACAGATATGTGCTCCAAAGAAGGCACCTACACTTCTTTGTGTTTGGCAGATGAAGATGAGGAAGAAAGTAGGAGAAAGCGGAATGGAATGTAGTAATTTTTAACATCTCACTCAATAGGAAGAAAGGAAGAAAGCAAGAAATAAAGGGAAGGTTCACTATACAGTGCATAGTGTGTCAACAGTGCAGTGTACTCTTATTCCGCTGACATATGTATTTCCCAGTCTTTATGGGTTTTTATACGATTTCCTTCCCTTTCTTTCAACAGCAGTACTTTTTTGATGCTTCAGATTAAACTTTGTACACCTTATCTATCACTGAATACCAGTACCCGTCATCACCAAACTATGTGACAGGCTAACTAGGTTTGGAAAGTCAGGACTTAGTAGTAGACAGCTTACGATACTTATTTTGTGCTCATTTGCCAACTCATGTACATTAAGTAATTGCATCATGTTTGGGATGGAAATCCAAAGACTAAGCGTTCACCACTGCGGAGTCACAAGCGCCGTCTACGAAGACATTTCAAAACTTTCACCGCTTTCACCGCTTTCACCGCAGGAGGGAGACCGTGGTTGTTGACTTGATGCTCGGCAATTTTCGATGAAGGGAAAGTGAAAGTGCTGAAATGTGTGACGAAAGGAAAGGGAAAAAGGGAAATTCTTACCAGCAGCCACGACTTGAAAGACACATGGAGCCATCTGGGCGCCCACGACGTTAGATCCCCGACAAAATAGTGATCCATAGTCATGGTTGGAGGCAGGAGCGTAGTGAATGAGACTTGATGAGCCGGAATTCACAAATTTAGAGGGCGACACTTGAATCATTTGGCCAGACGTGGCAAGGTCCCAACGGAAATTTACTTCCTGGGGATCAGCCTCCAGCTCACATTTAATTGAAACTCTTTCTCCTTTTGACACACCAACTATCACATTCCGGTCTTGTTTACAAACCGGAGCATCTACAAATTTCATAGAAAAATATACTATTACATATTTTTACAACATCTAAGTTGCCTAGTGACGCTGCGTTTCAGTACATGCTCAAGTTTTTATACCGTTTGCTTTCCCTGGTTGCCATTGTAAAGGGTACGCTATACTATGGCATTATGTCTCTCTTATTTTAACTCTATTCCTTGAGAGCACCCAGCTCTTCTTATGTGAAATAATTAAATTAGTTTTCTTGCAATGCCGTTTAACAATTTTTATTTTGGTTGTTTCTATCTCCGTAACTACGTAGTGTCATAACTCATACAATATCCCTTCCAACCTGATGTACATATCTGCACAAATTCTAATGTTCTTAACATATAATGGATATTTTATGTGGATTTTATGTGGGGCAGATAATTTATTTCCGCGAATGAATTTCATTGCATTTATTCTACCGTAAATTTAATTACGTTTTGCTAATTAAATTGTGCCTAACCCACCACATTTTTTAAAGGCACATGCCTACGAATTTAGACTGATATATAGTGTTCTATTTAGGCTTTATTGACGGGACCAAAACACCCATAGCGTCTCATCTAAGCTTAATATAGGAAACCATATGCAACATAATTAATCAGATACATATGATAGATATGTATTATGACGAAAATTAGTAGAGGGGCATTTCAAATATTACTTAATACAAAATCACTTTTATTATATGCGTGAATACCATGTTTTACACTTTTTCGAAACGCATCTTTCATTAGAGTTTTCAGCCCAAAATACGGACCGTCATATTCGCAAGGCTCCTACCGTTATCAAGTACCTCTGATGAAATCTGTTAAGATTTATTTTCTTACCCCGTTATACGAAGACGCTACACTTTACTTCAAGGAAAATCCATAAATTAGAAAAAATATGCACGCTGATTTTATGTGCAGTAAATGGAGATGAAGCACAACAAAAGTAAGTCCAGAAGAGAATGACGTTGCAATATTACAGAAAGCAGCATGTAGCTTCTACGTATACATCCAGTGGTAGTCGTAACTGATGCAAAAACTTAATGTACATAATTACATAATATATGCGAGTAATATCATCAAAAGTGTTTTTTGTAAATTATTTTTGGGCTTCATGGGAATATACTGCAATAACTAAGGGGCTGACGTAATGAAAACCTTACTGAATATTCTCTGCAATAAATCATGTGCTGCATGAGAAATGAAATCCAATGTGTCTACATATATACATCTGTTCATTATTATGCATGCATTTAAAAAATCGGAGATTTTTTTTTACATGTTATCCGTGCATACGAAATTTCCGAATCCATTTCAACTCATCCTGAATAGTTGGCCCTCCAAGATTCACATACCTCACAATTTGCACACTTGCAATTTTGTCCCTACTCATTTTCCACCCTAGTTCTACCCTTATTGTTCTCATACATTCGTCACCCTGATAGTTTTGCCCTCATGCTCTTTTGTTCTTGGACAGGTGCGCTCATTGTAGCTCAAGTTATCGTTGTTTCTACGTCCATTACATTTTTCGCGGGATATGGAATTCTATTTTATTGACTAAAAGAGCATTTTCTTCGCGACTGTCGAGTATTTATATAAAATGCATGCCATTGTGAAGCATAACAAAGTAAGTCATATACATATTGTGGATACATTATTATTTAACATTTTATTCAGAGTGCAAATCAATATGAGGCGCTGTAAGGGTCAAAAAACTTGGACGGAGCAAACCATGTTTGAGGAAAATATTTCACGGGTAAACAATGCTTGAGGTAAAATTGACCAATGAGGCAATGGCATGAATAATGCGAAGTAAATATTGGAGGGCGAACTGATGGGATACCGACATTTTCCAGGGCATAATATCCTGTAGTAACTGTAGTCTGTGTAAACATACCGAAAGTTAGTAGCTACCTTACATTACAACTGTTACCATACAAGGTGTTCGTTACTACTTTGATAGGATTCCACAAATATTATGTATGACTGAGATATGACTCGTTCACTCGTTGGATGTTGTGAGATATAATTGTATGTGTAAAATTCTGAAGTCACGCATAAACATTCAGTTGTAAAATATGTACGTGTGGCTCGGCTCTGAAAGCCATTTAGCCATGTTTATGCATTTCTAGTTCCACGTCATTGTTTATTTCCCATTTCCAATTCCTCACATTCACACAACTACCCAGCATCATGCCATTGCATTGGAGTGTATACTATACGTACATACATACGAGCGGTACTGCTAAACCCATAACAAACTTTCCATAAAATCAGATAAGATTGTTATGGGCTATTTATTTGGACGTGAATGAATTAACGAGACCATAACGTTTTGAAATCCCTACTTAGAAGCTTGGAGTATACGCACACGTTGAAGGATCGTAAAATTGTGTATGTATAAATGCATATCTTGTATTGTATACCTTCTTTAAATACTTTTTGTACTACTTTCAGCTAGGAGCCTCGAAAATATGATGCCATACGGCTTGGGTTGGACAACAGCTTTGAAAAAGGCAAAAATGACAATCATAGATTGAAAAAGTGAAACAATATAATAATATTGTTTTAAAAAAACGAAAAAAAAGATTTAGATTTTTCGAATCAGTGTAAAAAAGTCTTAAAGTCCCTTAGTCTTTTTTTAATCTGCCAAAATAGATTTAAACTTGTTAAATGAGTAAAAATATAACGGCGTTTTCAAACCACGCATACTGGATAGATGTAATTTTTTTTAAAGTGTACAACACAGTAGTAGCGTTTCTAAATAGGAAAAAAATGGAATTAAGCTTTTCGAAACGGTGTAAAACAGTATTTGCTTATTTTGAAAAAATAATTTCTATGACGTCATATTTGGAAGGCCATTTAATGTATTTCCTTTCCCGGTAGCCATTAATGTGTAGAATTTGGGAGCAGGCTTAAGTAGACCAGTTATACGTATTATGGGGAGTTATTTTGTATGCATAGGACGTCATAGATATAGATGTATGATGAAACCACCTGGTGTGGAGTTGGACGTGAGTTCCTAAAAGGCTTCCACGTGATAGGATAAAAATTTGTGAGAGAAATTGTTTATGGCAGAGAACGTGATTGGAGGAAGAGTTGGAAAGAAAGAGAAGAAGAAGGAAAAAAAAGAATAGGATTCGTATGAAGTTTCTAGAGATGCATTCTCACATCCCGTCCTCGGTGGTCCTTTGCTCTGGCTGATTGCCTTGCATGGAGATGAGCGTGAAAAGTGAAAAGAATGGAGAAAAGTTTTCTTCGCAACTCTTCTGTGAGTGAAATGTATGTGGAGTGTGGAGAGAGCAGAGCTACTGTGGAATCAGGTATGTACATGGATGCATCCAATATTTATGCTTCAGCAACAGAGCTCAATTATAATGTTGAGTACCATGAGACTGACTGATGCATACAGATAGATTGGATGGGGATTTAAATGAGACTTGTGAATGATAAATGTAATCTATGGTATTGGCTGCAGAGGTGGGCTCCATGTGTTCCGCCATTCCACTCTGCAGCAGTTCTTCTGTATCAGTATGTACCGTAAAGCTTCTAAAGATGGCCGAGGACACTTTTGGAATCCGTCGGTTTTCATTTTGCTTTACAAAAAAATGTAATGTCTATACATCTGCGTAACGGTTATGCTTTCGAGCCGTTTGTCACACTGCACTGGTGAATGTAGACTTCGCACTGGAACTATTTTTTGCCCAAAGTTGAAAGAATTGCGCATCAGGGTTTGTGACAGGAAAAAATCCTGGGGAGATTTTAAAGAAAGATAGTCCCGGCCAGTCTTGGAAGTACTACGGTTTCGATATACTGAACATTCTGCTTCGCTACTCTTTCCAACATGTACATTCATTCATACCCAAGTGAACACATGGGTAACAAAAACATGAGCTAGTTCCATTAATTTAATATTCTGTACCGTTGTGCATACCAATATGTGTATCCCGGCTACTTACTAGCCGCTTACCGTAAATGACGGATCGTAACTCTGGGTTATGAAAGTAAAAATGGAAATCAAAAACACAAAAAAGACTCCTTACTAACTCAGGAAGGGTCGTTAACTCAACAAAATTTAAGAAAACCATTTTGCTTAGTTGAACAATAACCCAAGTCCACTTCGTTCAGCTATATTGGAGCGACCAAAGTTAGCATTATGTTTTACTGTTTTTTACTCGGCGATTTATGGTTTCATAACTTTTGTGAAACGTCAATATCCTAATTCCTAATGTGCACTTTAGCAAAGTACTACTACCAAGTTTGGCATCTTTTGAAGACAGCTGCTCTTACGATTTACTCCTTTGAAGTGCTACCTTATTGCTGTGGCTTCATTGATAAAGTTAATATATTAATGTTTTGCATTCTTTGAAAACGCTGGTTTCATCATTTGCCTTTTTTAAAAACACAAACGTGGTCTTTTAGAATTGTTTAAAACGGTAATATTATGTTTAATGTAAGGGAGGACCGGGTAAAAAAGACAGAAACAAGATTTTATGATTTTACTGCTCTGTATGGACTAGAAATACACAGATAGGGCACTATAGTATACGTATATACTATTGGTCTTGTTATCTTTCGAACGAAATATTTTTAAAAAATCTCAAGCTACTTGTGCACCTACGGAGACGTTTTTAGAAATAATTTGAGGCAAAAGTAACGTAGGTATTATAGCGAAATTCGTTCTATCTTTATCTAGTAATAGCTAAAGCTATGAGTTTTAAAAACATTTCATTCATTTGTAGGAGCTCTACGACCACGAAAAAATGTTAATACCGGAATGCGCTTTTTGGCGGAAACCCACATTTTAAATTAGGAATTGCTTCCCGTCATTGCACTGACTTCTGAAACGGGTAAAGCAAATCATTTTCTAAGACAGTTTTTAATGGTGTTATTTACAGTGCCAAATTTTCTTTTGTTAGTTGCAACCATAACTCAATTTGAGGGCTGTTTTTTAGCCCTTGGGTTTTTAATCCTCCCCTACAAGTTTTTAAAACGCTAGTATCATGCTTTGCCTTCTGTGAAAAGTTTTCTGAAACTCAAATCGCCTGACGTTATATTTTCAAGACCCCTTGGCTATCTATATTTGAAATGCTGAAATACAAAAAAAAGTTGAAATTGGAATATGCAGGAGTATGGAATACCACGCTTCTAAAGCTCCTGGCATCGAGACATAAAATAAATGTGAAGGGTGAGCAGAAGCGTGTGTATATACTCGCAATCAGTTGCAATCCAGTTGGTTTGTGGATGGGTGAGTGTGGCATGAAGGCATTAGTTATTTATTATCATGGGAGGCTAACTGCCAAGTAACGCAGTTTAAGACACTTCTATCAGTAGCCAGGAAGCTGCCCCTTTCCCCATATAGTTATAAACACGCTGCTATTATTATCTATTTCAAGGATTTTCTTGGATTCCATTTAATCTGTCTGTCCTTCATCTGCCCTGCGTACCTACTCCCTAGTTTGTGGCTGGTCACTTTGATTTGAACCTACACCCCATGGGACCCTCTTGATTACACGCTAGGAGTATTAATTATAACAATTGATCAACTAACATGGAACAGAGAGCAGAGTCATTTAATCAAAATAAAAGGAAGGTGTACAGGCTTCACTGCCCCAAGTATTAGCTCTTGAGTTTCAGACTGTGTAATACATCCCTCGCACGCAATCTCCCCATTCAATTCTATCTTCAATGTGTGTATTTGTGGTACGTGCTAATTTAATTCTGGTCAAATCAGTGGCGGATCTGGATATATTTCCAGCGTGGGCAGGTGACAAAACTGAGTTTGTCATGAAAGGGTTGATTTTAATTAAAAAAATTAAAAACAAGCTGCCACTTTAAAAATATTCTTGAAAAAGGGTGAATTTAAAAAACTTTTTTCAAATCTGCCATTTTAAATCGTGCACTTTAAGAAAAAGCGGCATTTTTGAACAAATCCTTTTTATTTTTGGTTGTTTAAAAAGAGCTTGCCCACCGGTAGTTTTTATAAGAAATCGTATTCAAAAATTTCATTTCAAAGCTACAAAATTCTAACCTTTATTTTATTATTTGACTAGTGGCATGACCCGTTAGCGATATTGCAGAAAATATCAGAGCGACAGTCGAGAATGCTTATGCAATACTAATTTGAGCCAAACTGTACTCATATATTTACAGCAGCTGATCGAATAAATTAAATCTAAGAAGGTCCCCATGAGCATTTGAATCTGTAGATCAGATACGTAATAGCCGATTCAATCCCCAAGATTACAAAAATTAACTTTTCAAAAACCTTTTGAACAGAGATATGACACCAAGGGCAGTTTCAGTGGTTACATATAGTCGGTGAAGAACTATTGTGATGTAAGTCAAATGCCCGTTTAAAAGAATTCCGACTCAAGTCCTGCGTTCGTTTAACCTATTAGGAACTGGGGAACCATGGAAAGAATACTTTACAAAAGTGTTTAATTCTATGAATTGACTTTTTCAAAACGGTCAAAACTAGTAAATAACGCTTTTCAAAATAGTCGAAACTAGAAAATAATACTTTTTCAAAACAGTCAAAAGTAGAAAATAACACTTTCAAAACGATCAAAACTAGAAAATAACACTTTTTCAAAACGATCAAAACTATAAAATAGCACTTTTCCAAAACAGTCAAAATTAGAAAATAACACTTTTTCAAAACAGTCAAAACTAGTAAATGACACTTTTCGAAAACGGTCAAATCTAGTAAATAACGCTATTCAAAATGGGCAAATCTATTAAATAACACTTCTAAAATGGTCAAAACTAGAAATTACTATTTTCAAAAACATTCAGAACTAACAATACGTACATTACCGTTTCGAAAAGGAACGTAACATTTGAACGTAAGTCTCTACAACCAACCTTTTACTCAAGATGTAAAAATCACTTTAACATTACCAAAACTGTCAAACGGCTATTTATACTTTTTTAAAATAAAAATGGTTATTTACACTTTGCAAAAACTGTAAACAGCTAGTTTAAGTAAAATGGCTATTGTCACGTTGCCAAAGGAAGTTAAACGACTACTTATCGTTAGTTGTTTTTAGAAATAGTAAACACATTGGTAAAACGTTTACGGATAGGACTTACACAAACATAATTACGGTCACTGGATTTGCGCTACATAATGCTTCTTCACCTGCGATATGCGTAGTAAATATATGATCAGAATTTGGAACGTATTTAATTGTGCGTACTAATGAGATTTTTGCTAAGATATCTAATAAAAGTTTTATGGGGATACTCATGAAATATCTATATGGATTTTGGCGACGTTATCTGAAAGCTTCCTAGAAGTACACACAGAGATACACATGTATGTATGTACCTGGGTACCTTTGAATCAAACTTAAACGATGGGAACTGAGCAATATGTACTAGTTGGGAAAGAAAAATTCTGGAGCGATAATGTCGAGTAAATGTGCTTCCCTTCCAGAAATCTTTTATAAGTTGAGACGTATGTAGCTATGATGGTGACCTACACTTTAATTCCATTTGCAATAAATACTGAGCTATCTGAAATTTCGAACTTTGAACAGAGTCGAGCAGTCACGTTTAATATGACAGGTTATTTAACACGATGGTCGCACTCCTTATTCTGTGGACATCTATTTAAAATTATGACGTTTTTAATTTATTTTACACAGTGCCTTCTTTGAAAGAGTCTTTTATTTTGTCTCTGGTCCCTGAATGTTAAAATAGTAGAAGACTTTCTCAGACAGCTTTGCAATCTCCTTAAAAGTAGGGAAAGTAATTTAAACTCTTAATTACAGTTCAAGGATTACCAGACTCTATATGTTACCTAAACCTATGTACCTGCCTATGTATGGTTCACAGTTACAACTTCAAAAACTTGATTTTCGACAACCAAGTCTTCAAAAGACAATATCTTGTACTATATGTGCCTTTGAGAACAAATTTCAAAGGACCATTTCTTCGAAGTCAAGCTCTCGAAACAATAATATTTTAAATTATGCATTTCTTACGTAACACTCTTTGTAACGAGGTTCGTAAACCTACAATTTTAAGAAACCTTAATTTAGTTTACCGTAAACTCTCTTTTATTACGCGGGTCTCTATTACTACGCGGGTCTCCATTAGTACGCGGGGGTCCGAGGGC
>JAQFZC010002332.1:0-23657 GCA_034695205.1 Dicyrtoma fusca | reverse complement strand
ACTAGTTTTTGCACTTTTTAAAAAATATATAGTAACATTGAAACTAACACTTTTTAAAACGTCAAAAACTAGTTTTTACACTTTTTCGAAAATAGTAACATTGAAACTAACACTTTTTAAAACGTCAAAAACAAGTTTTTACTCTTTTTCAAAAATAAAAAAGATGGTATTTACACTTTTAGAATGTCAAAATCCGTCCAAAATAGTAAAACTGGTACACTTTCCTTAAAGAGTGGATTGTTGGGACTAACTGCAAAATGGAATTTAGGACTAGATGATGGACCTAAGTCACAATGCTTCTTCACCCACGATATATGTATCACTAAATATACCTATGTCGATTAAGGAAAGTTTATAACGGGCATTTTGTTCCTTAACCTTTGGGCTCTGAGCGCCTTCCTCCAGACTCTCTTAAATTGTGTGCTTAATGAGAATTCAGAGAGGAAATCTTATCGCTGCAGTTCCCTTTCAGTCGACAAGCTTTGACGTACAAAGCTTCCGCCGTTTTACAACATTATCCCATCAAGAGTCTACATTTTATAAAGCCATGTAAAGATTAATTATGATGCCCTCCTCCTTCGGACTCAACTTGCTCGCAATACACAATTTCCGCCAAAAAGGGCTGTCCACAAATGACTTTTACAAATTTCAAAAATTTTAAATTTTTTTTAACATTAGCTGAGGCTCTCTGGCCCTGGATGTTGGCTTTATTTATCGGAAGCCCCTACCGCTGCGCTTCTTGTCAAAAGGGCAAGAGACATTCAAAAATTACGAGTACAATTTTTCAACCATTTTCATACGGGATTCTCGAGGTAATTTATGCACGACCCCAAGGAGAAAGCTTATGTTGTATAGTGCAGTAGGGAAATTTTCCCATTTACTTCTCTTATTTCCACATCACGTTTCCTGGGATGCTACAGACTCCTACCTACCAAGTAATTATGTCTCAAAATTTGAAAATCCGACGGAGGCTGGAAGGGAAAAAATAATCAGGGGAATTTCTCTACAGACAGCGTGCATCCAACAACATTCTGGACAGAAACTAACACGCTTCTAAATTTCTTTGACAGACTCCCATCTCCTCATGAAAGGGATAAAAATGTAGTGCAAGATCCATTTGAAAAACAAGTTAAAAGTCATCTCAATGATGCAAAGGCTCGGTTGATGGAAAGTGGATTTGGAAAGGAAGAGCCTTGCACAAATTACGTTATGGGAAAGCTGCGTTGTGGTAATGCAATGGGTTGTTTTCTGAAAGGGTCGAATGGGAAATAGGAGTACGTGCTTTGAAATGGGATTTGACCTATTTAAGAAGCCCGCCCTTCTGTGACCCATTTCTATAGAATGACGTCATATATGCAAGGTCCCAAGGAGTGAGATTATAGAAATACTATATTATTTAAATTATATTTGTAGCCTGGAAATGGAAATGTCTGGGAGATGGAATGTTTGGGGGAGTTGCATTTATCTTTATCTATTCCAAATTAAATGACCGCATCATCGTTATCGTTGTTGACGTGAAATGAGTGCGCCCCAGATTTTCCCATTAAGGAAATGTACAAGAAAATCCTCATTTCTTTTCAAGCGAGCCAAGGAAAACTGAACAAAAACTAAAGCCATTATCTTGTTTTGAGAAGTAAAGTGGAGAACTTCCCTCTGCAAACCAAGTACACATATTATGACAGCTCACCTTCCTTCCCTTCCCGTTTACATATCGTGGCTTAAGAAGCAAAATAAAGTACCTACGTGTAGTCGTTCACACAAGCTCAAAATGTTCTATATTCGATATTTTTTAACATTCAACATGTATTTGTGGAAGGTCAGAACGTCATTTTACAAGTTTATGTTTACAAGATTAAGTATCTATTTGATTTCCATGCGTTTAAAAATGTGCAAAAGAATGAAGTCTGTACCTATTGTTGAAAATTTGCATGTTTTGAAAAGATGCAAAATGCCTTATTTACATGCTTTTGAAAAGGTGCACAATTCCTTATTTGCATGTTTTTGAAAAGGGGCAAAATGCCTTATTTGCATGTTTTGAAAAGGTCCAAAATGTCTTATTCACACGTTTTGAAAAAGTGCAAGATTCCATTTTTAAATGTTTTCTAAAAGGTGAAAATGCCTGATTTGCATGTTTTTGAAAAGGTGCAAAATGTCTTATTTACACGTTTTATAAAAGTGCAAATTTCCATATGTAAATGTTTTCTAAAAGGTGCAAAATGCCATGTTTACATGTTTTTTAAAGGGTGCAAAATGTCCAATTGACAAATTCACAAAGTATCAAAATAATCCATGCACCTTCCAATTTTGCTGCTCAATCTTAACATTGGTCTTTGGTAGATGTTTTGCTTTGAATTGAATACATAAAAAAAGTTGACTACAAGTCATATTTTGCTTCTTAAACCACACTGTATAAATTGCCCATTGTGAGTTCATCCATACTTTATTGGGTGTTCCTGAGCAGCGGACGAATTTTGTACCTTTAGTGGCAGCCTTTATGAATGTTTGAAGACGTTAAACTAAAAGAAGAAGGGAAAAACTGGATCCAAAATTCGGAGCAGGACTGCTACCTCCGTAATAAAGTTGGTCCAAAAAGGGAAAGAGAGAGTGAGGAAGAGAAAGAAAGAGAAAGCCAGGACATATTTAAATTTTACAAAATTGAATTCAAACAATAATTTTCAAAGCGAAGCAGTAAAGCTCCCTCCACTTTCCCTTTCCATTCTGTCCAAAACATACACAAGACCTGTTATTCCTATGAGAAGAATTCCCCACCCTCACCAATAATGCTCCGTCTGACTGGGAAAAATTGTAATAACCGCAAACGCAATATAAAATGGGATTATCTAATATCTGTATGCGTCCAGTCGCACCATCCCATAAACCATGCATATTTCAAAGCAGTTACAGTAGCAGCATGGATTCGTGTGGGTCTGCCTGCAACAACAGTCTATAATAATATGTATCCCAAGCCTCTACTTAAGGGATTTCCCAAATATTACGTTACACTGTAACGGCTACAGGATAATCTTTGCAACTGAGTAGTTGCCAAAATGCCAAAATGTTCTTTATACCGGGTACAAAATATACTGCTGGCAATATCAAAACATACAAAAATCTCATATTTTTGCACTTGTACATAGAAACGCAAAAATTGAAGCTGAATTTCAAAAGAGTGTAAAAGTAAAAATATATATTTATTTTCTTTCTTTTACAAGTGAACTGACACTTTCTCTTTAAAAAAAGTGCACAACATTATGCTATTTAGACTCTCGATAGTGGAAAAAGCGAAAACTGACTATTCAAAAACTGGAAACTGTGCATTATATTTGCCGCATT
The DNA here is from genome assembly GCA_034695205.1 of Dicyrtoma fusca. Taxonomy (NCBI): domain Eukaryota; kingdom Metazoa; phylum Arthropoda; class Collembola; order Symphypleona; family Dicyrtomidae; genus Dicyrtoma; species Dicyrtoma fusca. The sequence goes on along the minus strand of JAQFZC010002332.1, from coordinate 20,324 downwards.
AATTTTAAATTGAAAAACATGATATTGACTTTTTAAAAGAGCGCAAAATATGTTTTTTGTACTTTTTTGAAAGTGTAAAATACATTACTGACTTTTCAAAACGGTAAAATGTGTTTTTCGTATTTTTTTGACGGTGCAAGACGCATTATATCGACCTTTTTAAAAAGCGTCAAATATGTTTTTTTGTATTTTCTTGAAAGTCTAAAACACATTATGTATTGACTTTTCAAAAAGCGCAAAATATGTATTTTGTGCATTTTTGAAAGTCTAAAACGCATTATTGACTTTTCAAAAACTGTAAAATGTGTTTTTTATATTTTTTGACGGTGCAAGACGCATTATTGACCTTTTTAAAAAGCGTCAAATATGTTTTTTGTACTTTTATGAAAATGCAAAACTTATCATAGATCTTTCAAAAGGTGACACATATTTGAGTAGGTAAGTGAAAGCTAGTATCCAAATTACACCCCACAGAAGGTGGTCAATGACGTAATATTTTCAGGTCCCCCGTGGAACTTGCATAGACTGCCCATCGGGTGGATGGGATGCTGAATGTGAATTCATGATAATACTGTATAAACAGGAAGCAAAAGTGCTGAGCTGCCGAGTATTACGAAATGCTGAAAGCTAGAAAGAAAATATTTCTTCTTTCCCTCACACACGGTTATGCTTCAGCTGAAAGTGGAAACTTGTATAGAATAAAATATAATAGAATGCTAGTTGATAAACGAAGAAGAATTGAGGAAACATGGATACAAGAAAAAAAAATGTACCAACGAGTCTGCCATAAATTACGTTTTCAGTTTACAAAACAGTCTCCCAAAAAACGCGAAGTTTTTACACGGGATGTTGCGATAGCATACTCAACTTTCTCTCACATTTTTGACAGAAACGTAATTTATGGACTGCCCCCTTTAAAGAGACGAAGTTTGTAAATACCTGGAGCGACGATGGTGTAGACACAGTTAAGCCCTGGAAGATTGAAGTATGGAAAATTCGGTGTAAAGATGGTGGCATCGTGGAGAGGGAAGCCGCTTCCAATCCCAGTGAGAATCGTTTTCCCAGCAATACAGCCCGACACGTCCACGGCTCTCCACACAATTTCAAAACCCGTGAAAGTGTCCGCAAAATCCGTATGAAATACTATATCCACTTCATTCGAGGATGACACGTAGTTCAATCTTGAGAAAACACGGGCAAAAAAATAAAATTACAACAACCACACACTTCTCAAGGTGAGGCAAACAAAAAAGTGAAAGTAAGTAAAAAACAAGGATCCATTAAGACCTGGGGCTTTCCATATGCTATGTCAATTTGTTTTGTCTTTCACAACACTTGTACTTGCCGAGAGCAGTTCTTTCTAAAATCGCCAAATCATGTTTGGACATTTTATTAAAATAAATTAATAGAAAACAATTTTTTAAATGTATAAAAGTTGATAATTTTGCGTTTCAAAAAGTGTTAAACCATAATAAATTCACGTTTTAAAAAGTGGCAAAATGTCACAAATTCACATTTTAAAAAGTGTTAAAACAATAAATTCACGTTTTAAAAAGTGGCAAAATGTCACAAATTCACATTTTAAAAAGTGTTAAAACATAATAAATTCACGTTTTAAAAAGTGGCAAAATGTCACAAATTCACATTTTAAAAAGTGTTAAAACATAATAAATTCACGTTTTAAAAAGTTGCAAAATGTCACAAATTCACATTTTAAAAAGTGTTAAAACATAACAAAATCGCGTTTTCAAAAATGTCGAAACATAAAAACAAACATTTCAAAAGCGTTAAAGCACCAAACGATATGATATTGTTTTTAAAAAACGAAAAAAGGTTCAAATTCCCGTTTCACTAATGCAGAAACATGAAATTGGGATTTTAAAAAATGACTAAACATAACAAAAGCCTTTCAAAAATGCATCAAACCATGAAATTGACAATTTTAAAAATTGTCAAAACTTGATGCCAGCATTTCTTGAAAGGGTGAAAAGGTGTTAGAGGATCAAAGGTTTATGTATATTGAAATTATGATAAGTACGCCTCATTCAACGTTTTTAAATCTTATACATATACGTTCATTCGTTCGGGGCCTCTGTCACGTAGTAAATGAAAGACCTTACAATGCACACAAAATCCATTCTTTCCTCAAACGACACCTGCTACAACTGCTACAAGGATGCTTCAAAAGGACCAAGAAGCTACGCACATATATAACAGCAATCGTCGAGAGATAAGCTCCAATAACCCTGTTTTCATCACGCTCTCTCTTTCTTCCCTCATATTTTAAGCCTACCTTATTTCTCATATCCACTTCCATCCCATGATTAACTCCCACTTTTACTTTCATTTTTACTTTCACTTTCACTTTCACTTTCACCACAATCAAAAGCCCTACGATCCAGCAACTGCTTCTATGAGTGTCCACTATTTATTTAACACACTTTTCATATTTTACGTTTTGCCCATTTCGGCACAAGATATGCGACTACGACAGAGAGAAAGATCACAAAACCATGCCAATGAAAAAACCTACGTCGGTACATTGTTCAAATGGTCATTAAAAATGAATTAGAAACGCATTGTCAATGAAACGCGTGTCAAATGCAAAATGCATTCATATTTTTACTGATTTGTTTTCACAGTGGAGTGCTGTGTAGGCAGATGCAGTACGTCAGCTGTAAGCGTACAGAATGATTAACTCGTAGTCGTAATCATAATAAGCCACTGTCACCTGTCACTAGCACGAATCGAAATTAAAATAAATGGATTGATTGCACATTGAATTAATTAAAATATTGCATGTCATATTATGTAAGTAGAATGGATTTGTTCCTATGTATAGTGTATGTTTTAATGAATGCGTATTGGGTATGCTTTCCTTTTGCTGTGTGAAAATTGCCACCACACCCAAACTGTAAATATCTATGCAAATCGCTGCTTAAGATGCAAAATGACTCGTATCCATTATTTATTAAGCGCAAAGTGACGCGGAGGGAAAATGATGGACATCGGGTTTTGCATGTTTTAAAAAAGTGCAAATCGAGGCTATGCATGGTTTGAAAAAGTGTAAATCGAGGGTTTGCATGGTTTCAAAAAATTAAAACGAGGTTTTGCATGGTTTGAAAAAGTTAAATCGAGGTTTTGCATGGTTTGAAAAAGTTAAATCGAGGTTTTGCATGGTTTGAAAAAGTGTAACTCGAGGGTTTGCATGGTTTGAAAAAGTGTAACTCGAGGGTTTGCATGGTTTGAAAAAGTGTAAATCGAGGTTTTGTATCGTTTGAAAAAGTGTACCTCGAGGTTTTGCATGGTTTGAAAAAGTGTAACTCGAGGGTTTGCATGGCTTGATAAAGTTAAATCGAGGTTTTGCACGTTTAAAAAAGGGCAAAACAAGGTTATGCATGATTTGAAATAGTTCAAATCAAAGCTTTGCATGTTTTAAAAGTGCCAAAATTAGTTTTTGCAGTGCTAAATGGGTGATTTAATCAATACTAAAGAAAACTGGTTAATTCATTATTATTTCATGGCTTTTTTGAGGTTTTACGGACCCGCGTTATTTTGCATCTTAAACAGCAACATGTACGTGTTTGCTTTTGTATAGTGCCTATTATTATATGCCTATTTATTCTGTACATATTTGCTTCTTACATGCCTATTATTATATCAATTTTTAGACGATGGCACAGCCGTAGCATTTCATATTATGAGAGAAAGAAGGCTGATGGCTTGTCAAAATCTCTGTAGTAGGTACGTAGAAGCTGTAACTGACTGACGAACTATGTATGTGTGTATGAGTGAGAATAGAGATGGAGATGTCAGATGATTGTGTGATCTCCTTACTAGTGTCGTAAATCAAAGAAGCAATTTGTAAGGTGTAACAGTAACTATGTGTATTTGTGTATAAAATTGAATTTCATGTGTCAGTTTGACACATGATCCGAGCTGTAGGGAGCAGGGCTGAATCTAAATCCGGTCAATGAATAGGTTCTAATGAAGCGTCCTTTTCAGAAATATTTTTTAATAATTCTATACTTTGCATACAGAATGCGTATACAAATACTTATAGGTGTGAGCGTGTACATATTTGAGTTTCTGATATATATATAGGTATGCCTGTATGCATAAATCGTCGGTTAAGAGCCATTTTGAATTAAATCCTATCCTCACTAAGTTGTCCCTTAAGATCAATTTTACGTAAGTCCGAATACTCAAATTTTTATTACAAGTTTACATAAGTTGGACATATCTGGTAGCTTTACTACCTTTGGAAAGTGTAAATATCAGTTTTACTCTTTTTTAAAAGTGTAAACAGTAGCTTTACTATTTCGTAAAAAGTATCAATAGCAGTATGTGTAAGCTAAGTGTAAACAGCAGCCTTGCTAGTTTAAAAAAAGCATAAATAGCAGTTTTACTGTTTTTAAAAAAGTGTCAATAGCAGTATTTTAATACTTTTAACAAGTGTAAACAGCAGACTTACTACTGTTTGAAAAGTATACATAAATAGCAGTTTACCATTATTTTAAAAAAGTACAATTAACAATTTTACTATTTTTTAAAAAGTGTAAATGACAGTATTACTACTTGTAGCAAAGCGTAGTTAGCAGTTTTCCTATTTAAAAAATATGCAAGTGGGAGCTTTGCTAACCATGGAAAGAGTAAGTACAAGTTTTACCATTTCTTAAAAGTTTGCTCGTTTTGCCCGTTTTGCTATTTAAAAAAAGTTTCATGAGCAATTTTCCCGTTTTTAGGAAACGTAAAGAAATAGAAGTTTTCCAATTTTTCACAATAGCAAAACTACAATTTACTCTTTTTATAAACACACATTGCATAACACATTAGATAAAAAGTTGATTGTTGAGATTCACGTCAAAATGCCATTAAGGGGGCAGCTGGACTTGCGTTCAACGCTTTCTAGCGGGACTTATAATAACTAAGGATATAGTTAATTAGCCGTACATTTAAAATGAGTTCTGGAATAAAATAAGCTCCTGTCAACGGCTTACAATGTAATATCCATTAGGCTCACTGATGTAAGTACAAGTAGTACAGATACACACACCAACGTAAGGATGAACGACGAACTTACTTACAAATGCAATTAATTACAACAAAATATAGATTGCCCTTCGCTCGTCTTCATACTTTGTATGAGTGCATCCTAAACTAATTAATGACTGCACTTATTCTACCCTGGCAGCGCACTTTCGATAAAACTAAAACAGATTACATTCAAGTCTTCCTAGGAAAAGAAATCCCATTATGTAGTCTGTATGTATGTTGCTCCATTTATCAGGGAAAGTTTGACGATCACAAGCGTGTGTGCCAGTCCCTTTCATTTCAACTTTGTAATATGATCACACGAGCTACTCTGTACTGGCTAATGGTTAAGTTTCAATATCAAAGAAAAGTAAAATTATTGTAGTTTACTTGCCAAATATTTAACGCATATATCAGTACACTATTTAACTTTCAATGTTGCAATGTAGGTACATATATAAGGATGTGTGTACATATCGTCGGTTATGAGGCAGAATGCGGTGTGCCACTTTGCTTTTAGCTTCAATAAGATGTTACCCGGTTTGCCTCTTAACTAACGATTTATGGATACGGCCATTTAGATAACTGTACATGTACAAATCGCTGCTATTTTTGTCAAACACTGTTGGAAGCCCGACTTGTGATTTGGACTTGACTTTCACTCAACATTTCATTGCCAATGTGACTATAGATATCGCTAGTGTCATTGCTAACTGTCACAAGTTCAGTTTTAGGTTCTCTACAAAACGCCATCTTATATATGTATGTATATGCAAAATACTTCACGCCCACCCATATTGTTGGTTTTACTTGTCTCAAAATTTGTAAATACTGATTTTACTATTTTTGAAAAGTTTAAGTACTGCTTGGACCGGTTTCGAAAGATGTAAATACTGCTTGGACTGTTCTTGAAAAAGTGTAAATACTGCTTGGACTGTTTTTGAAAAAGTGTAAATACTGCTTGGACTGTTTTGAAATAATGTAAATACTGTTTGGACTGTTTTTGAAAAAGTGTAAATACTGCTTGGACTGTTTTGAAATAATGTAAATACTGCTTGGACTGTTTTTCAAAAAGTGCCAATACTGCGTGGGCTGTTTTGAAAAAATGTAAACACTGCTTGGACTGTTTTTGAAAATGTGCGATACTGCGTCGGCTGTTTTGAAAAAAAGTAAATACTGCTTGGACTGTTTTGGAAAAGTGTAAATACTGCTTGGACTGTTTTGAAAAAATGTAAATACTGCTTGGACTGTTTTTCAAAAAGTGCCAATACTGCGTGGGCTGTTTTGAAAAAGTGTAAATACTGCTTGGACTGTTTTTGAGAAAATGTAAACACTGCTTAGACTGGTTTTGAAAGGTGTAAATACTTGGAATGTTTTTGAAAAAGTGTAAATACTGCTTGGAAAAAGTGTAAATACCACTTTTACTCTTTAAAAAAGTATAAAAATGTACGTCCTCAACAATGTAAACCAGTATGGTCACTTATTAAAATAGTAAAAACCAATATTTTGGATGGACTTAGACCATTTTACAATCACAGATACGATATGACGAGTGTATTGATTAGAAGGGCACGCAGATTGCTTTTACCCTTCTCACTAATTGCTAATACTCTTACGAGAGATTTTATAAATTATGACTTGATCGTGGAGTCGAGAGCTGAAAATTGGGGCGAAAGCCGGGACTAATGTTGTATTAATAGTTACACGTCTAATTTCAGAATTTAGCAGAGCAGATGCTCTACAGAAGGAAATTAATTAACTTGGGGAGGGTGGCTGTGAGGCTTACGGAGGACGGAGGGAATCTCAGGACCGTTATATCAGGAAAGTCTGTGTCAGTCTATACATAGCAATTCTGGCGACGAAAGTTTCTGTGGGTGTAAATTTAGAGTCTCTCTCGCTATCTCCCATCACTCCAAAATCAAGAGTCAAAAAACTCGGTCCGTCAAAGTAAGTCAGAGTGGCAGTCTGTACTACCGGCAACCGTACTCGTTCACTTCACACCAGGATTTGAAAACTTGAAACAAAAGCCAAAGCCAAAGCCAGAAACCATCATCATCGCCGTTCGCCATTCTGTGGATTTGATGGGGAACTTTGGTGGGATAATAAAAATGATATCCGGGGTAAGCCTATATCTTGGGGGAGGGGAGGGCTTGGCATGGGCCTTAATGGAAGCAAGTGAAATATGGGACGGGGTCGTCCAAAAATGACGTGAATTTTGGCCCAACTGGGTCAATGCTCCGTCAAGTGGTCAAGGTAACCTATTTTCATCCTGCTTTCTAAACATATGGAATTTGACTTCATTTTCAACGGGAGAAAACACACAAATAACCTTTTCGAAACGGTAATATACTTAATTTTGATTTTTTTAAAATGGTAATTTCTAGTTTTGACCATTTTGAAAACGGTAATTTCTAATTATTTGACCTTTGGAAAGTGTAACTCACTAGTTTTGACCGTTTTTAGAAAGTGTTATTTACTAGTTTTGACTGTTTTTGGAAAGTGTTATTTACTAGTTTTGACTGTTTTTGGAAAGTGTTATTTACTAGTTTTGACCGTTTTGAAAAAGTGTTATTTACTAGTTTTGACCGTTTTGAAAAAGTTAATTTCTAGAATTAGACACTTTTGTAAAGCATTCTTTCATGATTCCCCAGTTCCTAATAGGTCAATTTGTGTAAAGTGAAAGTGAAACTGATAAAAATGTAAATGCTTCTAGAAAGTAATTTTTAAAAACCCAATTTTTTAGAGTTTTGGTTTAGAAAGTGTAAAACAGAAACATAAAATCGCCCATTTTAGAAAATACAAGTGCTTTTGGGTTCTGTAGTATATGGAAGGCCCCCAGTGAAAGTATGGAGAGTGGACGGACGAGACTTACTTGTCCAAATTATCCTTATGATGAGTTCCACAGTAGCGCGTCATGTTGCGTGTTCTTCGGTCGATAATCTCAACATAATCATAGAGACAGTCTTCTTGAGTCTCCACATCCAAATGATTAAATCGGACCACAATCTGAGTTCCATTCGGAGCAACCAGATGGTTCAAATAATTCAAATTATTATAGTAACTAGCGGGGAAATTCGGGGAGCTCAACTTCCCTCCCGTCCCGGAAAAAGTCCGATTGAACCCGTGCTTCGTCTCCACTGTGAACAGACAAAATAGACAGTCATGCATTATGAAAGCAGATATACATATAAGCAAGAGATTATAAAATACCTACGAATATTTAAGAACATATAATTATGCCTTTCCGACCAATTAACAGTAAGTTTATGTAATATATTGATTTTGAAACGAATAATTAATTAGAACACGAATTATTGTGATTTTCAAAACTTAAAAACGTTTTGGAAGTAAAGGCATCGGTTTTAAAGATACGCTTTAGAAACCAGCTGTTTTTAAAACAGTGTTTCCTTTTTGAACTTTTTGAAACTTTTTGACAGCATATTTTCAAAATTTATCATTTTTAATAAGAAAGCTTACACCAACTAAAAGTTTACATCGTTAAAAAACTGTAATTTTGAACCAGCGCTCTAAAAGGACCTCAATTATTAAAGCTCATTTTAAAAATATATTACTGTTGGGAAAACCCAGCTGATTCCATTAAAAATAGAATACATTTTGAAAGGCAATAATTTTGAGCTTGAATTTAAAAAGACTTTATTATGTAATTGTACAACAGGCTTTATGTGTGGCTATACCTACTACCAGGATAAAGGTACCACGGAGCTGCTGCTGCGGTAGATGTGACACGATAGAGGATTCACTACTAACGTAATTAGCCACAGATAGGTATTTAATAGGGACTTAGCCCAACACATGTCTATCAAGTCTATAATACTATGCTAAGGAGCGTCCATAAATGACGGCATCAAACTATTCATTTTTTACAAGTAAGGAAAGACCAGACTACAGCTCTAGAATTAATTATAGAACAATGCAATAGTGGCTTGTCAATTTTGTCAGATATTTATGGGTGCGACCCTCTGGAATGGAAGTGACGTCTTTTGTGGACGAGCGTCCGGATGATGATGTGAGCTGATGAGTAAATAGAAAGCTCACTTTGGGACTGAAAGGGAATTGTGAGCTGGAGTCCATGGAGGATTCTGGAGTGGATTTAACATCCCATCCAACAAAACAAATCCCTCCTCATCAACAGGCTCATTAGTCAGCGTTACACTTTCCACTCCAGTCCTTTAACTTTACACCACACGCTCTGCTCAATCCCGCTGTCTTTGACCAGTCGACCAGAAGAACGAGAACAAGTTGAATCAATGGAAGTGAATTTGGATGAAGGAGCGCATGGGGACATGTTCCTCCAGTCTCCAGTAACACATGTGCTGCGTTAAGACAACTGCCACTCAGGCTATTTTTGCCTTATGTAGGTAGAACATTTTGCACTTTTCTTTAAACAAAGCAATAAAACACTTTGCAATCTTTTCAAAAATGTGTGAGTACGACATTCTGCACTTTTTCAAAACCGTATAAATAGCTCGCGCTTTGCATCTGTTCAAAAATACGTAAACACGACATGTTGCAGCTTAGCTTAGCTTAGCTTAAATACGAAATTTTTTGAATTTGCAAAAAAGTTTAAACAGGATGGTTTTTGCCTTTTCAAAAAAGTGTAAACAGGACATTTTTTGCCTTTTCAAAAAAGCGCAAACAGGACATTTTTTGCTTTTTCAAAAAAGTGCAAACAGAACATTTTTTGCTTTTTCAAAAAAGTGCAAACAGGACATGTTTTGCCTTTTCAAAAAAGTGCAAACAGAACATTTTTTGCTTTTTCAAAAAAGTGCAAACAGAACATTTTTTGCTTTTTCAAAAAAGTGCAAACAGGACATTTTTTGCTTTTTCAAAACAGTGCAAACAGAACATTTTTTGCTTTTTCAAAAAAGTGCAAACAGGACATTTTTTGCTTTTTCACAAAAGTGTAAATAGGACATTTTGCATCTTTTCAAAAACAGGAAACAGGATATTTTGCACCTTTTCAAAAATAGTAAACAGGACACTTTGCACCTTTTCAAAACCAGTAAATAGAACATTTTACACCTTTTCGAAAGCGTATAAAGAGAACTCTTTGCAGCGCCGTTTCAAAAGTGTACGTATGACATTTATAGACGCTTCAAAATATGTAAATAGGTAGGTCATTTTGCATTGGTTTTGGAATACGGAAGAAAGTAACGTGTATTAGATTCTTTCAAAACATTTCGTACACATCGTTTACCCTCTCAAAGGTACTCCTAGATATATCTAAAAAGTGAGACAAGGGGATTTACAGCAATTCATGAACGTTAGATGGAAATATTTTCATTTGAAGAATGACTGGGTGGAAGTAATTTTGCTTCTCACTCCCCGCAAGCCTTTCAAATTGAGTCAGTTTCCCTCGCCAAGTACCACAAGAACATTTCAGAGCCATTAACCATGCTTGAGCCCTCCATTGCCGTCCCTGGTGCTTTGAACAAGTTGTTGGTTCAAATGACGAAATCCCCATAAAATTTTACCTTCATTTCCTCGCGCCCATCTGTCCGTGTGGAGTGTGTCAAACCTGGTGCGTCATCCCACCGGCTTTGCGTACCTTCCCTTTCACTCACACACCCGACCAAAGAAGAAACTGAAGTAGACGGGCTATTAAAGTTTTACGCTGGCCTTGTTAACAGACCCTGGTGGGATTTGGCTCTTTAGCTGAAGCACATTTAGTACTGTTAACTATAGCGAGGGTTTTCCGTCTCACAGCAGTAGCACCAAAAGTATTAGTGATAGTATTACCACAGCAATTAAAATTTTACAAGAAAAAAAAATACTACGCTCATCATTTTCATGACGGAAGAAAAAGCTTGAGTACAAAATTTTATGTTTTAGAAAATTGAGAACACTGTGACCAAAGTATTTTTGTTTTGTAGTTTGTCAAGCTATAACGGCAACTTTCCCCAAAAAACTCCCCTTTCCAATTAGTTCAGGTTTTCAGGTAGCTTGGATTTTCTTAAAAAGTTTGCTACATATTTTGAAAACAGTTTTTTAAAATCTCAAGAATTGAAAAAGAATTTTCGAAATCGCCAGTTTTATAAGATTGGGCCATTCTAAACTTGCCATACATTTTCCAAATTCGGTAGTAATAAGAGTAACTGTTTTTTTTAAAACCAAATGTTTTTCAAAAACTACGTTTTACAATATTTGTAAAAGATGTTGTATCTCAAATCCAACGTAAGCCTGTAAATAGCCTTTTTAAACTACAAATGTATTTCTAGTCTGCTAAAACCTTCACAGCCTATGAGTAGGCAATACTGATTATAAATTCACATATTGATCCATCCATCCGTAGTATAGACAGACAAGTAGGACAGATATATAGTTCTAGGAAAGTACGTGGCAATAAAGACGGACGAAGGACCTTTAAGAATTGAAAGTCAATTTTCTCGCTCGTGCTTTCATGTCTGACACATTTTGTTACTGGGAGGTGCTTTAAGAGTCCGGAAACACGAACATCCGAAGAAAAACGAAGCCATTTGAAAATTTCTATTGAAAGGGATTAAAAAGATTGCTCAGCCCTTGAGCAGAGTGAATGCGTCTACCCCTCCATCCCCACCCCCAACCCCCCCTCCGTGTCTACCCAAACTAAATGCTTACTTGCTTTTGCTTTCGCTCCTGTTCTCTATGAAACTTCCGGCGACACGAAGAAGAAGCACGAGGCAGCTAACACACATTTCAAAGTGACGACTTCAAACTCATTGAAAGCTGAAGTGGCCAGACGGAGCAACAGAGAATTCCAGAATTGGAAACCACGGAGAGAGCCAGTCAAATCACACTAGACGTCTCCGTGCCTATCGGAATATCGTTACTGACGACGCAAAATAGGTTAATTTAGAAGTATCCATGCTGCTGGAAGCAAGGAGTGAAAATGGGGTTTTCCTTACTTTTAAAAGTTGTTTTAAAGTACCTACATATTTTGAAGAGTGCTTAAAATGTCGTAAGTGCATGCTCTAGAAAAGATGCAGTGTGTACTATTTACTCATTTTTTAAAGTGTGCAACATGCCATATTTGGATGCTTTTAAACCGGTGCAAAACGTTCTATGTACACGGTTTTAAAAATTTGCAAAATGGTCTATTTAAGTTTTTTTCAAAAGTTAGTGCAAAATGTCTCATTTAAATCTTTTGAAAAGGTGCAAAAGCTCCCATCCCCACTTTTTTGAAATGACGCAAGTTGTCCTATTTGCATGTTTTTGAAAATTGCATAATGGCCTATTATGTAACACTTTTTTGAAAAGGGGCAAGTTGTCATGTTTACACGTTTTTGAAAACGAGTAGAAGTTCCTGTTCAAGCTTTTTTGGAGAGCTGCAAAGGTTCCTATTTACACGTTGTTGAAGTTGTGTAAAATGTCCAATCTATTTTTTGTTGTTGAAAATGTGCAATTGTTCCTAGTTCTAATTATTTAAAACTATGCAAATTGCCCTATTTACACTGTTTTGAAAAGTAGCAACAGTTTCTATTTACACTTTCTTAAACAGGGGCAAATTGTAGTATTTAAACTTTTTTGAAAAGAAGTGAGTTGAAATATTTAAATATTTCTCTTTCGTATACTTGCTCAATATTCGGCTGTTTTGCTGCTTCGCTAACAACATGTACGCCTATGTTATTATATTTGATGTGTGATATTCCTGTAGTAATGCTCCTCTTGTTCGTCTTCGTTAAAAGCTCATTCATTTCAAACTCGGTTTCCATCCCACACTCATTAGTAGACGCTTGAAAATATTAAAAGATCTGATCGAGGCTTCTTGAAAGAAACGAAAGGAGTTCCCAATTTCCAAGAGGCACAGTCTTTGTACAAATAAATGTATGCATATGCACATACTCGAGTACAGACAGGACGGTTTCGTCGTCTTTGAACTACTTTTTAGCTCAATTATGCATTCAACGTATCAGTACCCGATGAGCGGTGAAAGGTGTAATGGGAGGGGAGACCACAAGAATTATTGAGCTGGTACAAACAGGAGTGCAGTGAAGCAGAAAATTCTTAACAACAGTCGCGTGTACGCGGCTGACTGAATGTACCAATGAAAAACGTTCGTAAAGGTTCAAAGTTTTAAAGGATACTTAAACACAGTTAGAATTTAGAAAGTGCTCCCAATTGAAAAGCGATTACACAAAATTAGTTTTAAAAGAACAGGAAATTTGTACTTTTATGCAGTGCAAGCCATAGCCTATTGCGTGTCTACATTTGGTTACGCTACTGAACAGCACGATTCATTCATAACTTGAATAAATTTGCTCTAAAAAGGAAAATGAAAATGAAAACTAGTATATAGACTATAGACGGTACATATAGCTTTCTATAATGCATAATGTAATGATCAATAATAAACACAATTCCATATAATCACATATTACTACTTCAACTGAACTTTCATACTACCACTACTGCACTACACACTGAGTCATTGATTCCGAATTTCAAATGAAAGTTGAAAGCTTCCTACCTGTCCCACAGAGGTTCTCTGTATAAGGGGTGAAAGTGAGCATAGATGAAAATAATATTTTGACATTTCTTCCCAAAAGAAAGACTGCTAGCTATAGTAGTACTACTTTACATACATATATACATACGTCTACCAAAAGTCGTCCTTTTCAGGGGTTCCGCAATTATTGCATAAACCTGGGCTAACATTTTGTTAAGCATAAAAATACAGAATAAACATTTTATATAAACATATAATATGCCTTTTAGAAAGTGTTTAGAAAAATCAAATCAAATGTAATTTACTTTCTCCAGGAATTAAGAAGTACCTACAAATGTAAGTACAAGTCTGAAAAATTTCAAAACAAGATTTTTCCAGTTAAAAAATGCTTTCTACTACTACCACCACCTATGCTACAACTTGTAGTAGTAATAATAGAATGACATACTATATGAAAGGCTCCTTAAAACATAAGGCTCTATATACACCCATACACAAGTAGGTATGTGTGTTGCTTCTTTGTTTGCCGTTCGATTTCGACTACTATGCAAGTCTACTCATTATTGATTTTGTATTCAATTCTTTGACTATTCACACATACACACAAGTAAGTTTCCCTTTGATCTTTTGTGTGAAATGAAACGGCATCATATTGGAGCCTACACTTTCAAATGAAGTAGGGCCAACGTATGCATTCAATTGAATGAAATTCCCAGTACAAATTAATAGGGACAGCCGTGCTGGGTGAACCAATGACGTAGAGTCATTGTGTGCCTAGTCTTATGTTCCTGGGAAAGGCGTGCGTGTAACTGTAAACTGTGCGTAAACTGTCGCTTTACTGAGTGTGTGTGTGCACAAGTATGGATTTGATGATGTTACTTCTTGGTGGGTCTCACCGTTCTCATCATCGTCCTATCCTAATCGTAATCCTTTGGCTTGGCTTTTAACGCGAAACCTGTGTTGGATCCACTACCTATAAATTCCCTTTTCACTTGGGTTCCACACTCTAAAACCCCTCTTCCATTTAATTGGTTCTGGTGTGTGCTTATTGCATGGATAATTTGAATAGAATGCTCGCCTTTTTACCAAGTAATGCAGACATTATTTTTTTTTTTTACTTTTATTCGTATAAAGATTAGACACGTTTTGTGCTGCTGGCTGGAGATGGAAATGAAGAATTTAGGTTAAATAAACCTGGGAGAAAGTAACAGCTGACAAAGGCAAAAGGCGCTATCTATTTGTGGGGCACTCGTGCTTTCTCCAAACAATATATGCACATTTGTTGTTTTGTTTTGCTTTCAAGGATATTTTACCGTGTTTCAAACAAAAAATGGGGCACTTTGAGCTCGGTTTACTTCATCTGGGAGCCGAAGTAGATGCTGAGTAGGTGTATTGCTTTCTCCGGAACTTTCCTTTGAATACATGTATGTACCAGTTGTAGATGTCAACATACAGTGGGCTTGCATGTTTACAATTGCGAGTGTGTTTGGTGGTGGGAAGGGTGCATGTTGAGTTGAACCTTGTGTTGAGTAAATTGGAAGGGGAAGGGCAAGTCTAAGTAAGATAATCTGTCGTAGTGTCGTAAAAGATGTATTAAGTGAGTGGAAGGTAAAGCGTGGAGGCACACATGACACGAGGGTTTTTCCTTTTTCCCGTCACCTGGAATTAATTGTAAGTGTAACCGACAGACAGATGGGCGGGTGGGCAGAGAAAATGCTCTAAACGTCAATAAAGAGTGAGAACAGTAGTGGCTACATATTACCATGTAACCTCTCAACCAACGAACACTTGGACCCACCGCCTCGACTAATGCAATCTACAGGGTATAATGGGTTCAAGGGAACATTCACGGAAAGAAAGCTTTGAGCTTCACTTTACTCCCCACATTTACTTTAAGGTTATGTAGGGCTAGAGATGGAGAAAACATGACACAATTCTATAATGGATTTCCTCTTTGCCATATGTCGTACTTTTCAGAGAGACCCATTGCCCCCCCCCCCCTCCGATTTCCACGTTAAGCTACAATATTCTATTGGGTGCAGTTTACATAGGAGCCATCCAACTATGATGTAACTTGGAATTTATGGGAACTGTCAAAATATTTATTGAAAGCTTTTGCACATCAAGCAACATGGAAAATCGGAACTGATATGACGTAATATTTGGCAGACCCCATACTTGAAGGTTAGGGTGGGAGGAATAGGACTGATCTATATAACTAAATGAGCTGTGATGTGTTGTTGAGTAAACAAATACATTTGAAATGCCAAACAGTGGAAAGTAGGAGACACTGAAGCAGAAGCTTCATCCGTTCTATGCTCCACACACATGAACAAATCGAACCAAACATTTTCAACATTACTGACGTGAGTCTGGGCAACTCCTTTATTTCACGCACTCAGAATCCACCAAACGTGGATCTTCAACTTGAACATAGTCAAACAAACAGGCGGAGTGAAAGTCCGAGATAAGTATCTCTGCGTCTATACAATAATGGTTGTGAGCGAGTAAACCACGCTGTTACCACTTTTTAGAAAGTTCAAAAGCGTCTATCTTAACTTTTTGAAAGGATACCGAAACATGTTTTTTTGAGCAGAAAAACTGCTTTATTTTCTTCAAAAACTGGTCAAACCATAATGTTTAAAACGATATATTTTCAAAACGAGCTTTCAAAATTCTCCAAAGACTTACAAATTATAATTTTAAATATGCGTTTCTGTCTACACATAAATGATTTCTAGATGAACTCATGTAACTATAAGCAACGTGCACAACTGCTTTGGGCTGACCTTTCTCCAAAGATCTACATAGACTACATTGCATCTTCAAAGGGAAAGCGCGGCTGAATATACCCGTACAGTTGCAGTGCATAAAAGTCTGTCACACTTTTACCACTTTCCCTCTATTCTACTTTCTCCATTATGTGGACACAAAAAAGCTGGAAATTGAGAAACCCAGCGCAGTTTAATGCAGTGTGCAAGTATTGAAGGGCTCAAGAATTGAAATGAAATAAAATGAATGGATGGGTGCTGTGTGCATGTATGTAGAAAAGAAATTAGTAGAGATACGGGTGAAATGGAATTCATTTCAATTGAAACGTTGAGAATAGTTTGTGTGCACTCCAACTACAGTTCTAGTATGTCATCAGCCAGTAGTATTTATATAGCATAAACCACTGTACAAATCAAAGGAAAATGTTGAGGTCTTGATTCTTGGGTTATGTCTTTTTGGTAGAAGAAAACGTAGTGTGTCAAACGTATTGTACATTGTACAGTAACAGTTGACGATGAATCAAAGCGTATATTTTTCAGATTCTACTAAAACCAAAATGTAAAATTTCTATACTGTATAGCAACACTAGGAAGATAAACACAAACCGTTTTAAAATTACATTTCAGCGTTTTGTACCTTTCAAAAAGACACAAGGTAGTGGAATTGAACCTTTTTTAAAACGAATTATTTTTGTTTTGTTATTTAAAAAATCGTCTAAATTGGCTATGGGGTGTAGATAGTCGTTTTGTACCGTGAATATATTTTTAACCGAAAAGTGAGTTTGTTTCTTCAGTAAGACGATGTTCTAGTTATTTGATGAGGGAAAGGCAGAACAAGAACAAGGAAAGACCTTTAACGGGATTGGTAAACTTGGTCTTTCATCTTTCTCTCTCCTTTTCCCTTTCTCTCAACTTGCTTTCTCTATATTCCCATCCTCATCTATCTACGGTCTACCATGGGCAACTAAGGCTAGGTCATAAAGCGGCAAAAGTTAGATTCCGATTCAAACAAAACCTCACTGTTAGGATAGGAGACTTCAATAAATTGCGTTTGCAAAAGCTTAAAACACTTTCCCTTAACATAGAGAAAGCTCACATTGTTCAAAACTCCGTATATCACCCCCTTTTAATTTGTAAACTTAATGTATGGGCATCCCCCAGCCTGCATTGTATTCTTATGTGTACTTACTTACTGTATTCAAAGTGGGCCATAGAGAAACGTTAAACGTAAGGACTTTGAGAGTTAACAATATTATAACATTCATCAAGTGAAGGAGAAAGCAGGAGAAAGCAAAGCAAGAAATAAAAAGGAAAATAAGTGAATTTAGGTGGTTTAGACATTAAATTAGATTTTCGTTGATTTAGTGCGTATAATACGTTGGATGCTGTGAGCTGTTTGTACAAGAAACAAACCATCAACTTTAATAAATTCTTCCTTTAATGAAGGGTTGCAATGGAAAAAAACTTTTTACCTTTTTACTTGTCCTTCTCTTCCATCAAAAGGTTTATGGTGAGATGAAGTCACAACTTAAAATATTTACGATGATTCTTGACATTTTCTTTCCCTAACCTTCTCCCTCTTGGTTTATGTCCCTTTTCTCTCTCACAACTTTAGCTGGGGCTTAAAGTAGTAATCTTATACATGCATTTAGTTTCTAATCTAATTCTTATAAGTATATCTTTTATTTACCGCTCTGGGGGCTTGCAGATATAACTTCATACTATCAGTACTTGGTTAGCAACACGAACAACATTCTCCAGTCATTTTTAAGGGATTCAGATTTTGGCCTTTAAAAAATATTCTGAAATTTTTTTGGGCTTTTGTAAAAGAAGGAGACTTAAAAAACAACAGGCTTACAGTAAACATTAAGGTTTGTAATAAACTTTTAACAAATGTGAAAGCAGGATATAAGAAGACCAAAACGAACTATTTGTTTTTCTAATAAGCTACATATGCCATATTTGACAAGCTCCCAGGAACATAGCTGCATGCAAGTGTAAACGCAAGGTTGTACAGTGACGCACAGGACATTTGGGAAACAACAATTGAATTTAGTTCTGTTGATTTTTGCTATTTAGACTTTCACGTACTTTCACTTCCTCGGTACTTACAGGTGAAAGAGAAAGTCACTACAGGCTTCATTGGACGTGGAATAAAGATATCAAAAAAATAGCAAGTGTAGCGGCACGTAAAGTGCGCCTGCACATACTTGCATACAAACATGTCTTACCAAAAGATAGATCTGGTCGTTGAAGAAGCAAAGTAACTAACCTGTTTTTAGCCTCTTTTCCTTTACAATGACGATGTATCAGTAAAACGTGTTTTACTGTGGAGAAAGTCTATGAGCATTTGTCAAAATTAGCCATTTTGCCTCTTCATAAAAGATACAGAAATAAACTTTCGAAAGTTTAAGTTGAAGTTGAGAGCGTCCTTTTATTTTCTTAATCAATCAATTATGTATGTCACGTCTACAGAACGGCCATTGCCATCTAAACCTTCACTTTCTCCAAATTCCTCAGACGAGTCTTGAAAATAAATATTGCGTGAAGCGTAAAAACATACCCTAGAACCATCCATTAGAGGCCGTGCATAAATTACGCTTAAAAGCAGTAGGAAGAAAGTGTGATTATCATCCACGTTGGACAAACTTGTTGTACAAGGTTTAAACATTTTTGTATCTACGTAGTTTATGCACATCCCTTTTCTCCAGTTCTATTGTTATTGCCAAAGCTCCTGCCACCATCATCATCATAAAGATGCTGCTGCGGACGACAAAAGAAGAAGACGAAGACCAATGGGTCTTAAAATAAAATTTATCCGTCTTGTCCTGTCATGTTTATTTGCTAGTTTTCAAAATGTATGCAATTGTGTGAAGAGACGTGTCCTATGCCCAGTTTGGCACGTTATTGGGTTGGCCGTAGGTGGCTTTGCACTGGGAATTTCGAAGTGTGGGAAATTTATTACAACAAATTTAAATGTTGTACGGATGGGAATTGGAATACGAAGCCAGCTTTATAATTTACGATTCCCCATGAACGGAGCAGTTAACATGAATAGAAGAGGCGGTGGTAAGCAACGGGTGGCTTTTCTTTTGAAATTTTGAAATGCAATATTTTCCTTTCACTTTGTACCCCAGCGCTACACATACACACTCACTCTCTCTCTCTCTACACTCTTTCGCTCCAGATTTAGCAAGATTGATTGATGGAATTAGTGAGACGGCGCAAAGCTCCTGGCTCACAACTACCGTAAAGAAAGTTCCTTAATTTTCCAATAACATTCCCAAGAATAATTTGTACGATTAAAAGTATTAGGAGAAAGTCCGTGTCCGTCACTATGATGAATGATGCTAATTTTACAAAATATTTCACAAATTATAAGTAGGTTACTAGGAAAAATAAACTCTGTCTACCCACACATGAATACGTGAAAACAAATTATGAATTTTAAAAAAAACTTGTGAAAGTCCAAGTTCAACCAACACGTCTGAGAGGAACATCAATAGGATGGAGAAAGCAGCTTTAGAAATTTACAATTAGCAGCAGTTGGGGGATAAAAGTTTATCGCGAATACTTGTTCAGTGTTATTTTCTTGGAAATTCTAGTTGACGACTTTTAATGTAGTGTGTATAACTACGGATATCATTAGATTGTTCATAGCTCCACACTGATACATGTACAGTATGTGGGAATTTGAGCAGATTAAATGTGCACCTACTTACATGATCTCAGACCCCTCACACACACACTATCCCATCAAACCATACCCTCATTTTCCTTCAAATGAATAGTAAAAGTTTTATGGCATCTCTTTAGCCTATTTTTTCCTTTACTCAAAACTTTCTGTTTTGACAAAGTGAACAGAAGAGGCACAGCAAGTTTTTCAAACACTTGAGTGAATTATTAGAGTTGAAAAGTTTGTATAGAGAGACCGAAAAGACTGAGAACCCCCACTCAAGCATTGTAGCCCTTCCTCGCACTGGTAGTGAATACAAACGATTCCCTATCACTTGTCCCCGCTTTTTTCTCCCTCCCCCTTTTACCTCGCCTTTTTGACCCCAAATCAGTTGTCC
>JAQFZC010002331.1:0-23674 GCA_034695205.1 Dicyrtoma fusca | reverse complement strand
GACATGGACTTTCGAAGAAATAGTTTCGAAGTCGTGGTTTTCGAAGATTTGTATTTCGAAGCTGTGACCGTGAACCTACAATGGAGCCTCCATTGAAGCTGCGATATAGTGTTAAAAAATGTAAAGCCTGGGGGCGGGTCCTAAATGTATGAAAAATACTTTGGTGCAAGGTACATTTATGGCCAGCCCCTGTCTAGTTGAAACCTACTGAGTCCGCTAATCTAATTAAGCTTGTAATGAATGTGAGTAATAAGGAATGAAATTAAAAGTGGGCTTACCTGAGTATTTTGGGGAGCCTGGAGTACCAGGGGGCGAGATCTTCCTTGAGAGTCAAATGGAGCTCGAAAGTGGTGACGGTCTCTCCGTTCCAGCGGATCTTTCCGATCTCTCGTCGATTGGTGGTGTTGGTGGGGAGGGCGGAGGGGGCGTTGGCGTTGAAGGTGAGGTTCTTGGCGGCTGATCCGAGTGTCCAGGGGGCGCTGCCGTAGGTGTAGTTGAAAGTGATGGTTGAGGGGGGCGTGGTGGCGGTGGGTGTTGGAGGGGGCGACGGGGCTGGGGATGTTGAAGGGGAGGAGCCGGGGGAGCTCGGAGGGAGGGGCGTGGGTGTTTCGAAGTTGAGGATGATGAGGCAGCCTCTGAGGCCGCAGGGCTCCGTGTCTGCCATGTGAATGATGTCTCGGGCGACGTGGGTGAGGAGGTCGGGCGGGAGGAGAACTTCGCCGCAGCTGAGGTGCGCCTTTTTCGCACTCCGCAAACTCCCCTCCAGACACACGGCCACCTCCCGGATCGTCGACGCCATGTCCGCCGACTCCGGCTCCCCCTCGTACTCGAAGTCACTCCTGCCCCAGCCGTAATCATCTGCAAGGCAAACAAATAGCATCTTTTACTACCTCCATTCATTTATTAATTACCATTTTACCACAGCACGACTCCCTGCTTTCACCTCTTTCCAAAACATGGACAGTTACCAAGGACATATTTTCGAAAAGGCGCCAAATGTAATAATTACATGTTTTCGAAAAGGTCTAAATATCCCACTAACACACTTGAAAAAGGCAGAGAAAGTCCGATTTTGCAATGCATAATATCTACATATTGATTGTGATTGGCGTCACTTGAATTTTCCCAATTTTGGAGTGTGATTTAGCAGTGATGAATAGTGATGAATAGTGGATTGTTCCATTCGTGACCTAGCCAATGTTTCATGATTTCCCAGCCCACACTCCAACCTACCCACACGACCATTCCATCTCACATCCCCTCCTCCATCTTCACTGTCTCGTCGTCTTTCTTTTCTCGTCTGGCCTCCGAGTGCAAACTGAATAGTAACCTCCACGTATAATTAGCATTCTCCCTTCTCCCACTGCATAACAATTACCTGCCACTCTGGCTACAGAGCAACAGAGCCCGGCTCCTTCCACCCCTTTTATTAGCTTTTATTTGGACGCGACCCACTCCAACCACCAATCTACACTCCACTCTTTTTATCTGCCCACAGAATAATCCTAATAATAATTTATCATTATTGCCCTACTACTATGCATTGCATAGCCATTCAGATTCTACAACAGCTACACGCATACACAAAGACATTATTATTTCATTCCTTCTTTTTCTTGGCACGCACCAAAAAACCAAAACCAAAAAGCTGTAGACAGTCAAGGAAAACTAGACGTCCGTCGAGAAGTAAATTCAGATTTACGAGCTTCTTTTCCGAGTCAGAGTATTTACATTAGTCCATCAAGTATCCACATTTTTACAAAGTACAAAGACAACAGTATAAGATTTTCAAGTGAAAGATCTGTTAAATATACCAGCATTTGTGCAAGTGCAGTAGTGGCGTATTTAGGAATAATTATATTTACTTAGACTACACAGGCTACGACAAAAAAAAAGATATTTTACATTTAATTTTGATGATTTTTTTAATTTTGAAGGTTCATTTCGGAAATATTTTCAATTTTAAAACTACAGACTTCAAGAATCTGTCAAGTTTTAAAAAAGCCCACTCTAAAACCTCCCCTTCTCAAAAACAATTTTTTAACAATTTCCGCCAAAATTTTGAAAAGCAGTTTCTCATATTAGGATAAGAGTTTTGCGGATTCCTCGTATAGTACAGGCAAGGCCTATAACTATGAAACTACGTTAAACGGTACTGCTCGTGAATTTGAAAGAGAAAAGGTGCCCGTGTGCCGGTAGAGTTTCCCGGTCCCTGTTCACTCCCTTTCATCTCATGTTTTGAAGACATTTTTACGACTATTATTATTTGATTTAGCTTCTGCCTAGCCCCAGCATCTCCAATCACATTTTCAGGGCATTCTCCTCCTCAGTACACTACCAGCGTCCTCCACACAATTTAAAGATAAACATAACACATACAGCAGAAGAAGGGTACAAGAAGGAACCTCGGCGAAAGCAGAGGTGTTTAGTCAGTGCATGCAGCAGCCACCATGAAATGTTATGATCCGAAATTCGGAATTCCTAAACAACCAATGCAGACTAACATTTTACATAGTAATAACAAACTCCAATGTTTTCAATGAATGAATGAAAAAGAAATGAAATGAAGCGGCGATGGAAATATTTAGACGAGCCAAGCCAAGGAAACTAACTCTACCCGGTTTGTCGGTCCCACTCACCCAAATACCAAACCGAACCGAAAACCAATGAATGAAAGACCAGAGAATGGGTGGAAAAAAGGGAACTGTAACAAGCAAAACTGACCTAGCAATACCGAGTACACAGTACACACTGTAATACCTTGTCAGACACACTCTTTTGAACGTTAACAGGCTATGGAAATGAAGGCACTACCAGCCCAATAAAAATCCCAAGCTCATGGACTAAATATTAATTTTAGACTCTGAATATTGTGTGTGCAGCCTTGAGGGGATTCAGGGCCTAGAGCTCCCTCAATCCGATGTAATAATTCTAATCGTCCTTTGCCCTCCCCTACACACGTCCACCCAGCCAAATCAATAAATTCATTTAAAAATAATCCTCGGAGCCTTAACCTAGAAATTCCTCTGCCTCTCAATCCTCATCCACCTTTTAAAATGACATTTCACACTAAATGACAATGACACGTACGCAGCTACTTGGAAATGGAGCACGGTAAATGGTAAACGGTAATGGCTAATGACATGCTAAAAAAACTACAAGTATTAATAAATTTAAAATTGCATGAATTATGTGAGCCATTCTTCTGTGTTCACTTATTTATGACTCAAGAGCCAGTGGAGTGAGTCAACTGCACTGCGCTCTGGAACACTCGACGGCAGATGAGTAGACAAAGCAAAGTAAAAAGTCTGAGTATAAAAAGTAATAATGGGGAAAAAAGTGTGGCATGTCTGTAGTCACGTAGTTGGTCTGACGTGACATGACATGACCTGTGACTAATAGAAAAAAAATAATTAATTACGAGCTCTGTTGGACGGAGGATACATTTATAGAAAGTCTGCCGGTCTGAAACTTGGAAGCATCATTTATTGGAAGAGTGTGTATACAAAGTGATAAGGCTGACACTATCTCCTCTGCTACATATAATATTTATTTTAATTCCCCAACCAAGCTCATCTGTCGATGATGATCTTCCTTATAGAAACATAATCTGTCATTTAATACTCACGTCTGTGCACTGTACACCATAGGGAGGAAGTCCACAGGCCTTTATATGCAAATTATGCAATTTATATCTGGAGCAGTTCACAGCAGCTGCTTGCTCAGCCGGGGCTGCAGTTTATTTACTTATGTATTTCCTAACACTCCTATGTAGATGACTTTATTTATATTTTAAATCATGGAAATGGGCAAAATGTGAAATGGTACAATTCTGTATGTAGTTAGTTAGTACTTGTACTGCAGAGAGAAAAATTGCATTTGGAATGGGAATTATACAGTTCCTCTTCCGCCCTCCAATTCTTTCTGATTTTGCACATTTTTTCCATTTCTTTTTTTTTTGCACTTTGTGTCTGGGCTGACAACGAAGAGAGCATCCATGGGTAAAAATACTTAATGCCTAGACACAGTATCGTGTAGGTTATAGTGGGTGTTTATATAGGAAACATGATATAGGACGGAAGTCAAAAGCCAAAGCTGCAGTCGAACCATCTTGTGCACTAGAAGCTGGGATACGGACACATAGCATCTATAGACTAAGTACGCTGGGAAAAAATTCAAAATCAGAAAGGAGAACAGAAAAATACTTGAATTTCCTTTTGATCTTCTTTCACTTACAATTTATACAATTATTTTTTTAAATTTAATTTCAACTACTATGTGCCCATTGAACAACTAAGCTACTATCAATTTAATTTGTAGGTAGGTCAGTACATCAAGAATTCTGCCCGAAACGCGCATCCCGTCTCAAAGATCACACCATACCATCATCCATGTACATACAATCAAAGGGCTTCGCACAAACTACGTGAAAGGCTTTATCCCGTACACACTAATTCAAAGGGTAAGTTATTTAACTACTACCTAAAAGTTATTTTTTGGGAAGAGGGTGGGGTGGTAAACTGTGGTGATTTTTCATGGACGTAATTTGTGGAGTTACCCAAATTCAAGTCTTGACTACAACTACCTAAATAGAAACAGAAAGACGAGTTAAAAGTACAATCTACGAGCAACTAACTATAACTAAGTACATAATTAAATATATGCAAGGTGTACCCAGGAGCATGTATACCTAGGTTGATTCTGTTTTATATTCATATTCTACAATATTTTCCATATAGTTATAGGTAAGCCGATTACTTTGAATTCCCATGGAAGACCGGAGGACGGGACAAGTACTATAAAGCGAGACTATTTGGGCATATAAATGTACGGTGGCCATTATAGGGACCTTGCAAAAAGGACGCAATATAATTTGGGGCGAAATGAGTCATTTCCAAAAGGTCAATAATAATTTTTAAGAAGACCAGACGTATGTACTACATATTAGCGTTTGTAAAAGTTATACAAGGCAGTGCCAAATACATTTTTAAAAAAGGGCAAAACATAAGAATGGGAATTTGAAAAGAGGGAAAAGGGGATACTTTGAAAGTGGGGTTCGTGGGTTTTAAGATTTGGAAGGGCCATTTGGGACAGGATGGTGCGATCTCGTGTCTTCTGCTCAATGTTCCCTCAGTGCTCTCTGCTTAGAAAGGCTATCTGTGTGGTGCTCTGCTTTGCTGTAATAATAATGACAGTTCAGTGTCCTCAGATGAAATCTAGGCCGGCAGCTTCACTCACTCACTCAACCCACCAAAGCCAACCGAAGCCAACGAAAGCCTACCATACGCAACCATTTACAGAGAAGTGAGCCAAGACAGCATACGCCACTACATACTGCACTCCCATCCAAACATTGTCGGGGGATTTTTGCAATTGGAAACCGACCGAAGCAGAGACCAAAGGAAACCATCTCCTAGCATCATCATCATCTCTTAAATACACTCACTCCATTCTACACGCACGTAGAAAGCAACCTAGACCAATCCCAACATACCCACACACTACACACCCACCGTCCAAAAGCCCAACTCAAGACACTCACTAATTCATGGACCAGCAATGACCAGCATATTAGTATTTTTACAACTCAAGGAGCTAATTAGCCATTTTATTTCCATTCATTGCCAAATTACTAGCAGGATACCACGTAATTACGTTCACAATTAATTCTACTGGGCGATCATAGAATGTACATACGATTATCCAAACTACTGTATTCTCTCTCTTGGCACAGTACTCGCTCATACTACCAACTGTAAATTGGAGATAGCGCATTTTGCTTGGGACCATCTTTTCGACTTATAATGCAAAGTACGGAATAATTAATGGAGAACTGAATCCTAGCTCAATGTGGCCTTCTCAAGTGGGCATTTCACATTCAAATATTAGCCCAAGTACTACCACTTCCACAACCCCACACAAGTAAGCACATCAAGTACACATGGAAAAATACACACTACGCTTCACTCGGCGGTGCTCGGACATTCCAATTTAATTTAATTTAACATCCCAACTACGGACAGATCACCAGATATCACTATCAACCTTCCATCTACAGTTCTACACTCAAGTATGTTGCTAATTGTTGCGGACTAGAACCAGAAAGAAACCTTGAGACTTTCCACTGGAGTGCTAAGGAAACACACACATGGACTCTTCTGCACTCCCATCAATCCCATCAATACACATTCACTTCTAGGCAATCATCTGCTATCAATTATCTTCAGGCCCTAATCTTACCACCAACAAAAGTGGGGACTAAAAACGTTGGTTTTAATTTTTAATTGCAAGAATTTATAATATTTGGTCAGAACTCACATTCAAATATTCTATGAGGAATTCAAATTTAAACTATGCAAGTAGAGAATAGAGATGTACCTACTATGTAAAAGACTATGATGGAACGAATGCAAGTATAAATTAATTTATAAAATCTGTTGAAGATAGTTGTAAGTTGTAAGTGCCTGCGTATATTATGTAGTAACAAAATTCCTCCATCAGTATACGAGGAAGATGGACAATGACCCCGCTTTTGATTTCAGAGAGTATCAGTCCTAATCACAATCACAATAACTATCCGCGATAGTCATAAAAAGACAAAAGATACAGAAGCAATGACAAAAGCAAAAGCTCCTATACATGCTTCCCACCAATCCCAGCCTAATAAGAGTAATCAGAGTAAGAGCGAGGGTCCTAGTTGCCATACGATTACTAACAATAAAACCGAAACGGAAAGGCCAATCACTAATCACTCCTATGTGACCAGTGACCACCAGCCTAAAAGAAGCAAAACAATTCGTCCATTCAAAAGGGTCGAATTTCATTTTTATCACAGCTGAATACGGCATTCCGCTTCTTAGACGAGGGCTCGTGATAAAAGTTGGGCTTTGGAGTGGAGGCTTTGTAAAGCTCGGCTCAGCATCTATAAAAGTATCTAAAATAGATAATAAAATGAGAAAGAAAAAGATTAAATGCATAATGCATTTTGGCTGGGACTGAAGATTAAGTAACTTTTCAATTGGAGTCAGAGTGAACAAAGCCACGTTAAAGTTTAATCGCATCGCTAATCGGCCTCAGAGTTGCACTCGGTTCATGGCCCCGACGAGCCTCCTCAAACATTCAAATTCACGTTCTATTCTCCACTTACACAATGCTGCATACGAGTTTAGCTTTACTCAAGAAGCAAACCAAAAAATTTGCAATTTTCAAAACTTCCCATAAATGTCATCTTTACTCCACACTAAAATGGGCTAGGCTGCTGAAAATACTTATTTTATCAATGCGTCATTTTGCTTCTTCAGGAGACTCACTCAGCAGCCAGACTCAATTCAAATTTATTCAACATATTCACAACTGATGTAAGCAATGCAAAAGTAAATTTATGCAAAACAAACTGATAACGCCAATGCCAAAAGTTGTTTGTGCTATTTGCTATTTCTATATGACTTCTTTGCTCGAAATTTTTTCAAATATACTTTACTATGCGTCGTTTATTTTTTCCTATTTTCTGTTTTGCCTCTATAGATCATAGATCTTTGGCTTTATTTCTCTTTCGCTCTAACAGTATAAAAAAGGAATAATTTCTATTCGAGCAAACATTTGGAGTGAAGTAAGTCATGGAGCTTCGTTCAGCTCAAGTCAATGACACGAGACAAATTAAAATAAAAAGTACGATTAAATACTTTCATTCAGTCATATTGTTACTACTGCCATTATTTAAAATTCAAAGTTTGAGTACTTGCAATTTTGCGAAAGTGCCTTTGGCATATTAACTATTTTTAACTTGATTCAACGTTTTTGCATAAAAGGATACAAAATACATAACACAAAATAGCAAATTACAAAATAACACGTAAAACGACTGTCTGATAGGATTACGTAATTAAAATGGAAATCCATTGTTAGTTAGGTTAGTTTATTGGGGAACATGAAGTGAATTGTTTCTCAATGAATATTCATGATCGCGTAGCGGCGTCAATGGGATCGCAGAGCGGCGCTTAGCGTAATTGGGAATGCAATGCAGGCAGGAACTCCGATTTCCCAATTCGCACTTGTAATTCAAAATCCTAATTCCTGCTCAGACTTGAGTAGCAAAACTGGGGAAAATGTCCACCAACGTTAACCACGTTAACCCACTACTACGACGGAATATCCCCTTACACAGCAGTCTGGCCTAACCATAGCCATCCAGTATTTAAAACACAAAACACCCTGTCAGGCCACCAGGGACCCTCCAAATATTACTCACACCATTCCAAGTAAGAAACAGGCTTTCCAATTATCAAAATATGATAATATTTATACATTTTATTTATGGATATAGTTAAAGGTTAAGATTTTTCTCCTTTCAAAAAGTCCAAAGCATCCTATCTCCCCATTTTTGAAACAGGTACCTATACATTAGTTACCTATCTACTATCTAGGTTTTCATAAACTGCAAAACCTGAGACATTGTGACATTTGCACATTTTTACATTAAATTTACATAATAAACGCTATTTATGTACACACGAAATAGTGTTTATAAGGCGGGGAAAATATAACATTTTTATAATTCTGAGAAAGGGTAAAAACGTGAAATATTTAAGTTTTGAAATTGCAGAAAATGGTACATTCCGTGAAAGAAGGGGGAAAAAGTCATATAATGTTGGAAGTAAAATGGGAAACAAGTTGATGTTCTAATAATACTTAATAATTGAAAGGCGCCCTACTCCCGAGTACATACATGGAAGCCAAGCCTGGGTTGAGAAGGAAAGAGTAGAAATGGAGCTGAACCTGTTTGATTAATGTGGCTTCATGTTCCCCTCTAATCCTGGACGAACACGAAAACCACCTTAATGAACTCAACTCAACTCAAACTATGACTCATCCTCGCAATAGTCGCAATATTTCCACAAAACAGAGCAAACTACAACCAAGTGCAGGCTCTCTAAACAAATGATGAAATTCCAGAGCTATTTTACATTCCCACACAGGCAGACCCTTTATTTTCTAACAATCTTCCCATTTTATCGACAAAACGACAACAGATAGACGGATTAGTGCAAGGATTACAAGAATTGCAACATTAGTACACAACTGTCTACCTCGACATTTTGTCTGAACGTTGGTATCATGTGTAATCATTTTTTAAGGCATTTGCATGAGTGCATGACACGATGTTGAGTCATTTTGCTTCTCAAGCCGGGACATTCTGCCCATTTGAGGTAATAAAATTTTTAAAAATAGTTGCAAGTTTATTATCCTGAAAGATGCAATTAAAAATCATGAAATAATGCAGAGTAAAAAGTACGTCCGCTGTCTGTGTGTCTGGAAGCACGTATTCTGGATGGAATGATGTAATGCAGTGCAGTATAGGGAAGCAATGAGTGATCACGTATTCTATTGGATTAATTAGGAGCAGTGAGTGTTGGACGAAGAACTCCTGGCAGTTGGCGAAAGAGTGTTGAGGAACGGCGACGTGAGCAAAGTCAGAGAGTCTCAATTATCACTCGAGGAATCAACAGGATCTCTAAATGCCTCGTTAATGAATGCAATTCAATGCAATCTCCAATAATTACACGTCTGCCTCTTCATTGTTACCACATCTATAATACTTATGTACACTCCATTCACCTACACACCTAAAATAATAATAATAGTTGCAATACCGATTGCCGATTACAATTTTACTTCTAACTTGGTTGTTGGTAGAATATGATTTGTC
Organism: Dicyrtoma fusca; assembly: GCA_034695205.1. Classification (NCBI taxonomy): domain Eukaryota; kingdom Metazoa; phylum Arthropoda; class Collembola; order Symphypleona; family Dicyrtomidae; genus Dicyrtoma; species Dicyrtoma fusca. Next base: position 13,968 of record JAQFZC010002331.1, on the reverse strand, counting down.
TTTGTCTTTCCTCTGTGCAGAGAGCGTGTAATTAAAATAGGTAGCAAGAGCTACTAAAAATAACTACCCATTGAGTACGAGTGCAATTACTATAAATGGTTACAATAATTACCTCTGCTCGCAATTTAAATGAGATCACATCAGATGTGCACGCGAGGTCGCCAGTATGTACAGCTGTACAGTAATCATTATTCTAATTCGATTTATTCTTTTCCATTTCCATTTCGAAATTAGAGACGAGAGTTTTATTTGGGTAGAGGTCCCTATACATACTAACGAAAATATTGATTCAATTTAGGTGTTTATCTAAGAGGGAGTTATCCTATAATTATATCCTATTACAGTGTGTAATGCACAATCACACAGAAATTAATAAATTACATATATTTCTCTGTATTTTATTAATAAACTTCCTGGGCTGCTATCGTCTCGTCAATGAGTGCTACAATTTATGAATCAATACGAGCACTAACACTATAGAATGCCATACTAATCTCCTGCTATAACTGTGATATAAAAACAAACAAGTACTTCACTACTTATATGTAGCATTTATAGCTATATAGCCAAAGCTGAATTCATAATGTGCTATCTACAACCTCATCGTCTGCCAGTGCAGTGTTAGTCTCAACAAAAATAAAAACAAAAACAAATAAATACTACGAATTACCCATCCAGATGTATAACAATCATTAAATAAAGGAAACGCGGTGTAATAGATGGTATTGTAGTATAAATAAACTTGGATAGGTAACTGATTTATTTTGTAAAGACTAAAGTAAACATCCTGATTTAAATTACCTAGGTATGGAGAGGATGTGATTGGAAAATAAAATTGTCAGAAAATACTCCTCGGCAAAAAATTAATAGATACTGACTTCTCTAATCATATACTTATATTTTTAAAAAACTATTTAATTTCTGCACGTACCTTTGGATGTGTCTTTGTAGCAGTTAGAGTTGACGTCCAGGTCAATGTTATGATGAATGACAGCCATGATTCTGAACTTTGATGATTTGCTTATATTTTTTTTCGAATTTATAAAATTGTACAATATTCACCGGAAAAATAATAAACGAACTTCCGTCCGAATACAATGTTCAATGTACAGATTTGACGTGAAAGTAAAAAGTTCGAAGGTATTTTGAAAGACAATGACAATAATACCAAAAATATTATTGCATACCGTTGTTAGTTAGTTCGTTCAAAATTCGGAATTTCGAAGTGATTTCCTCTTCGAAAGTGTTCGAATTCTAAACCGATAACTTGCTTGCACCGGGTTTCATATCAATACTCAAATAAAAATGGTCACTTTATCATATTATCAGTGAAAGATGATAATGACAAGATGACGATTTCCTGATTTTCTCTTCCTCAGCTTTTCTTGTAGAATGATTGCTTCAGTTTTGTTTTTTGAATTGCAATTGAATTGAACTTCTGTGTGAAGAATTCAATAATTCAATGTCACAGTTTAATTATTAGTTTGCATGCAATATATTGTTTACTTCTCTCCCACACACACTACTACGATACAAAGATAGCAGTGAGCTAAAGTAGTTGATTATAGTGTCTTGTCAAGAAAAAAAATTGTAGAAACAATAATGAAAAAAATGTTTGTTTTTAAAAATCAAATTTTTTCTTGAGTTTTGTGAGTGAGAAAATTGACGACGGGACGTTGACGTGACGTTCTGGCTCTAAAAATTTCTTGTTTCTTATTATGAAATGAGACGCCGTCCACTTCACTGTTTACTTCAGCCGGTTCGACTAGAAAAAGTTTATTTTTGTAAAAATGTGTGTAAACTTGAAGTAGTGTTGAAAAAGTTACAGTAAGTTGAAGACAAAGTTGAAAGAACTTGAATCAAAACACCGAAAACCGACAGACTGATCAACAGTAGTCGATTCGATAACACAGCAGCGGGCCGGGCAAAATGATGAATGACACTTTGAAATTTCTTGAAAATGAAGAGAAAAAAGTTGAAATAAGGATTTTGTTGCTAACTACAATCTTGACTCTTGATCTCCTCTTCAGTTTCCTCTCCGAATGCCCACAGAATTTTCAAGGAAAATAAAAATGACGAGACTAATAAGTCAGAACAACTTGACACAGTCAAAAGTTGAAGCTTTGATCAGGCGTGATTGTTGAAATTATAATTTCTTCCTTCTAACAATGCCTTCTCTTTCTTCTTTGTGATTTTCTGGCCTGACGTTGACTTCAGTTGACAAAGATAGTTGGCAGTGTTGTGTAGACAGTAGACGGACGATCACAAGAACAATGACAAGTGTCTAGAATAACAAAATTAAAAAATAAAATAATGGATATCATAGAAATTGTTGAGGAAGGTAACTAATTGTATTGTTACTGTTATCTTAATAATTATTGTGTGGTATTGTACTCGTCAAAGTTTTGCATTATTTTAGTGCAGAAGAAATAAAAAGGCGGACATTGAAAAGAGAACATTTGACGAGTTGAGTGAGTCTACAAGTTACAACTTGTTGTGTTCTCGTTGATACTTGTTGGTTACTTACTAGTTGCTTCTTCGTCCGATTTCAAAAGTCCAAGAGGAAGGACAGACTCGGGAATTGAAATTAAAACAGAAGACAAAATAAGACTGAAGATGAAGTGACTGTCAACTTTGGGATGTTGAGACTGTTGACTGTGGCCAGTTGTATTGTTGATGTTTGTGGGTGCCGGGAGGTCCGGTGGTTTGTGTTTGTCGTTGTGGAGATGGTCTGCGGAGTGGCTGAGGTTTGTGTCTTGTGTGTGAGATGAGTGTGAAAGATGATTGGACTTGACTAGTGGAGTTGAGTTAATGGGAAATTAAATTAAAAATAGAATCAAGTGTTGAAGATGATGTGACGGGCACTTTAGGGACGGGAGAGAAGTTGGCGTCAACTAAAGGACGAAGCTGACGACTGGCGACCGACTGGCTTCCTCGTCTATGCGCTACAATCAACTGAGCAGCCACAGAAACCAACCCAGCCTTTTACCCCCAAACAACACACAACCGCATCCAGCCGGGCTCCCGGCACAACTTACCTCACAACACAAAACACAACCAACACTTTTATATCAACTCTCCCATCTCTCCCATATTTCACCACCCCCATCCTCTTCCCTTCTCTTTTAAACACCACAAATATCTTTTCACTCTTTTCAATAAGCTTAAACAGTCTTTTGGCACTTTTTTTTAAGTCTCTTACTTTATGTTCGGTCTTTTTTTATAAGAGACGAAGAAGGTACATTTTATTCCACTTTTTTAAAATCAAGTTATGATGCTGTGCATTTCTTCAAAAGGCAAAGATGGTGTTTTCACTGTCATAACGTTTTTGAACATTGATTTTAAAATGCTTTGCTTTTGTTGATGTAATCTAAATGATTTGTGGTGGGGTACTTGTAAGCATTGCTTTTTTTTTAAACATAAAAGTAGTGTGTGGACATTTTCTGAAATTAATGTCATTATATTTTGAGAATTTTGAGATCGTTTGAAAACTATAAATGATAAATGTTTAGACGGATTTTTGAAATGGTGTTTTCTTGTATGTGTATGTGTTCTTTTTAAATGATGGGATTATGGGATAGTATGTTGTCAGTTTTTAGAGGGGGGGTGAAATGTTGAGCGTAACTGTGATGGAGAGATGATATTTGGAAGGCTCCCTTGTACCTAAATGTGGGAGCTGACGTGAAGTTGATGTGTATTTAAGACCTAGCAACACACTGCAGCTCCAATGGCAGTGGTCCCAGCAAAGGCAAAGCCAAAGGCAAAGCAAAGCTAAAGCGAAGCAAAAGCGAAGCAAAAAAGACAAAGTAAAGGGAGAAGCAGCGACAGGGAACAAAGTGGGTTTTGGGTGGGGGACGCCCACAAATTATCTCTCCCCCAGTCACAATTTTGCTGAAAAAACTCTTTTTATTTTCATTTGCTTTGCTCTGTTGTAACTGTGACGTAAGTTATGCATGGCTCCTGTGGTTTCAAACATCCATTCCACGTATGTTTTTTCATCATTTATTCGTCCCATGCCATAATAGCAAAAAGGGGCTCTGCAAATGCAGTTTCTAACTGCATCTTCTTTGTTCGTCTCCCTCTACAAGAGGGCAAAACGTATTTCTGCCTTGTTTAGAGGCTTAAAATAATTTAAAATTTGTGCAAATGGACAAAGCATGATATACTTACACAAGTTTTCAAAAGCGTAAAACGTCCTATGTGCACTCTTTCAAGAAGTGCAAAACAAGATGTTTATTCTCTGTTCGACCTGAACAGGCAGGTCCAAACATGAGATTTACAAGCTGTGAAAAGTGTAAAGCATGTTATCTGTGCTTTCAAGAAGTGTCAAATTAATCTGTAAACTCCTTTTAAACGTCGAATATAATTCTATCAAACAATAAATGCAAAAATGGTACATACACTCGTTTGGGAGTATACAAAATAGGCTCTTTCAACAGATGCAAAAAGGGATATCCAAAATCGTTCCAAAGTGCAAAATATGCTATATGTATATGCTGTGAAAGAGTGGAGTGGAATGGTAAATCTCTGTTGGAGCAAAGAACAAGAAGATATTTGCAGATGAAAGGAAGCAATGCGAGTAGAAATAATTTTTAATTTCCAGGCGGGTTCTGTGTGACGTAGGAGTGGAGGGACTCCGGTGCATTAGTTTCCCTTGGAGGTTTTTAGAGCCACAGATTCAAAGAGCACTTTTCCTCTTCTTCAGCTGGGTCTCCAGATGCATTTCCCTTTTGCCCGCAAGTTCCCTCTCCAGTCCCGTGCTTTCAGTCCAACTTTCACACTATTTCCACTCAAAATCACCAAAGATACGCTCAGTCACGAGCTCACACCGCACCGTCGCCAACAAGCATACAGACAAAGCCCACAGAAGCTCCCATCTAACAGCTACACTCAAAAATGGAAAAATAAAAACAAAGTCCAACTCTTCATCTTCTTTTATTTTATTTTTATACATTATCAGAAAGAAGCGGCACAGATGAGGATTTCCCAAACAGTCAAAAACACACCCAGCTCAGCTTTTCGAGGTGCACAAATATTGTTTATGCCCTTTTAAAAACTAAATTTTTTTATGTATTTACGTCTTAAATACGTATACATATGGTTTTTACGCTTTCAGAAAGTTGAAAAAACATGATTTGTACCTGTTCAGAACGTCTAAAGCAGGATTCATGTGCTTTTCCAAAGGGTACTTAAATGCGATTTCTACACTTTTAAAAAGTGGAAAGCACCATCAGTTCCCTTTCAGTGTGTAAATTATTAAATATGAACGTTTCCAAGTGGGTGTGGACGGGATGCGAGGCAAGTTTTCTAAAGGTTTAGACATGGTTTTCACACTTTTTAATAGTGCAAAAAACGAGATTTTTGTAGTTTTTGAGAAAATGCAACAAAGCTCTGCCTCTGTTCCTTTTGAAAGAATAAACTGAATAAAGAATCGTTTAAATGTTGATATCCCATAAAAATGGTTTTGGGGGAAGATGTACAGAGATGAACTAATCGTAGAGAGTTGGATTTGTAGGAGATTTGAGGATGATGTAATAATGGAGCTGCCCCTCGCAACAAAGGAAGAGAAGAGAGCGAAGGAGAAACGTCATTTTGCTTTGGTTCTTTCGCTGCAAGGGAAGAATCCAAGAGGAAGCCGAGCGTCCCAGCCCCATGCCTAGCAACAGTGGGGGCTCCCCACAAACTACCTTCCCCTCTCACACTTTCCACTTTGGAGCTTGGCGAACTTAAATGAGCATGTCTGAATAGAACCCGTGAAAGGTAATAAATGGACGGCCCCAACTCCTTCCTTACTTCGCTGTCTGCTTCGGGGCTGTCCATAAATGACGTTTGCATTTTTCTGAAATTTTCTCCCCCCTCCCCCAAAAGTTTGCATTTTTTAACATTAGCTTAAATGGAAGCTCCAACCCCCTACCTACCCTCGTTTGCAAACGTCATTTATGGACAGCCCCTTCACTGTGGACTTTTCAACTTTTTAACTTTCAGTTTTTTACTTTCCTCTTTTTGCCTCTCAACTCCAATTTTCTCCCTTCGCAGTCAGAAATAAATGCAACGTCTCCTCTGTCCTCCTCTGTCCTCAACTTCCTGGGAATCACAAATGCTCCCTTTCAGTCCCAACAGAGTCTGCATCCCTTTCCCTTGCACAACACCTCACAAGATCATTCAAAGCATTATCAAATCGGTCTTGGCAGCAAAGCGACCCATCTACAAACAAGCAGACTGGGCCTACGATAGTCCAATGGTCTTAAAAAGGTGCGAAATCTCCCATCAAAATCACAAAGTGTCGCATTCATGCCTTTTTCAAATGAGGCAAAAAGTCCTGCATTCGCACGCTTCTAATGGGTGCAAAATCTCACATTTACATATCTTAAAAGTATTCAAGCAAACTTGGCTTTTTATCTTTGTACTTTCCAACGGTGCTAAGTAGGTACTTGAATTTTCAAAGGTGCAAAGTGTACTATTTTCACCTTTTTGAAAAGGTGCGGAATATTTCGTGAATTGTAACACCTGGGAAAGGTCGAAAAATGTGCTGCTTATATACTTTCAGAAACATGCAAATGGGACATTTCCCCTGTGCTTTCAACAAGCTTTCAAAAACAGGGGAAATGTCCTATTTGCATGTTTTTGAAAGATGCACACAATATACTAGTCAGATTATTTTAAAAAGACGCAAATTATGTTACGTACAGTATTTTCAAAATATAGCAAATGTTTAAAGTTTATATAATTTTTAAAGGCGGAAAAGTTGCTATTTGCAGGGCTTTTTATTTGCTGTGAAATGAGCTAAATGTGGCTTTTAAGGAGACTGAACAGAGAGGAGCATAAAGGTTCTCTTTGGACATTTTCAAAAAGATGCAAAAAGATGCAAAATGGCGTATCTGGTAAGAAAAGCGTGAGATTGTGTGGGGACATCGGACGCTTTGCTTTTGAGGGCTAATGTATGTACATAGATTAAATGGTTGCATACGCCTTTTTGCCTCTTACACCCATATGCTCTGTACTTGGGGATTCCACTCAACTTTGCCTTTAACTTTTAGCAAAGATTAGTTGTATTTTATTATTCTTGAGCAGTGGACTCCTCGTTTAAAATGTTTGGGAGACTGAAGATGTGGACGTGGACTGTTGTGGGAGATGAAATGGAAGAGATGACGAGATGGGGAATGGAAGTGCGGTGGAGATGAGCTCTTTTGCTCCCTGCCACCTTCAAGGCCGACGTGCAATTAAATAATAAATAATAATATCTCGTCTCTACTCTCCTTCTCATGCAGCTCAGAGCACACAAGCACTTAGCTCCCTTTAATACTTGATGCTTTGCTCTGCATTTGTTCAGGGGCCGTCCACACATTACAACCTACACAATCTTACACAATACAATTATGTACATTGCTACAATAGCCCAGTAACTCTTGTGTACGCACCCAAAGAAGGGAGCTTTTATTTACTACATTTTGGAAAGGTTCCAAATAGTTTATGTACACCTTTTCAAAATAGTAAACCATGTCAACTACATTTTTAAAATGTGGAAAATCCTACGTTTCCAAGTTTTCTAAAATGCAAAAGGCGGTATGTACATTCTCAAAAGTAACAAATGTAACATTTACTCATTTTCTGAAGTGGCAAATCATGTTAGGACGCAATTCACATTGGAATGATGATGGAAAAGAGGGAATTAATTTAGGAAAGGGTTTCTTGTGACGTAATGGCTGGAGGTCCCTTGGAGAGGAAAGCGCTCAAGTAGATGTGCAGAGATGAAGAGATGAAGCAGAGAGGGTTTGCTGATTAATGTGCTTTGTCTGTCTATTTATCCACTCCTTATGCTCCAGTCGCTATGCCCTTCCGTCCTCGCAAAAACCCTTGCAGTTAACGCAAGGCATGGGGGCACTCACAAATTACGTCTCCAATATTTTTTCCTAAGCTTTTCGACCATAAAAATGGGAGGGTTCGGATTAACGTAGCCAGAGGTGGGTCAGCTCGTAATTTCCAATTTCAGGTCACGTGGAAATTCAAAATAAAAAATGGGAAATTGTGTTAACATTAGCTTAATGGAAGATGGACAATGCTTGTGAGATGTGATGGAGGTAATTTGTGGAGGGTTGCTGCGAGTGTTGCTGTTGCTAGGGAGGCTGTGGCTGTGGCTGGGAAGCGGACGGACTGGTTGGCGTGTTCAAAGCTGGGAATAAATGGTGAGTGTGAGGAAGATGATTTTGTGGGGACTGACAGAGAAATAATATTAAAAGCTCAGCCACTGCCAGCCTCGCCTTCACCAAAACAAATCCAATCTAAAAATAGATGCACAATCACTTCTCACACTTTGCCTCTTCCGTCTCGGCTCTCTTGGCTCAGGCTGGAGGGAAAGAAACGGTGGAAGATCTTGTGAGTGGCCGTACTTGGTGGGGGGCGAGGGGGGGGGGGAAGAGGTCAAATGAGATTTGTGCGCTCGTCCTCATCACTAAACTTTATCTTTTGGCTCCCTCAATTAAACGTCAGAGAGCTTACCTTTTCAAAATCTCGTATTTCCCATTTTTTCCGTCTTTTATTTTACGTCTTCTGTTTTTCACTCTGCATACCTACATTAGATTTTTCCACTTTGTGAAGCTCAGAATCGCACATTTTAAGATTTTTCCTTTTCTTCAAAGGCTATTATCGAGTAAACTTTTTTTGTCAAAAATGCAGATATTCTATTTTCCCAATTTTTGAAACGTTACTAGCCTGTTTTTGTCTTTTTTTTCAAAGCCTTTCCTAAGCGATATTTAATGAGGCCATATTTGGAAGGTCCTTAACTATGAGAAGGGTTTAGCAGGGACGACCTGTGCTCAAGTGGATAGAAGGCAAAGGGGAAGAAGTCAAGCGAGCGTCGCAACGATGATTAAATGGAAAAGTGTTCAAGCCAGGTAGAAATAATAAATGACTGAACAAAATAAAATAATAGTAAATAAAGAAGCATAGTTTAAACTATAATGTCCGGTGAATGCAAAACAAAGCAAGAAAGCAAGTTGAGCGAGTCTTTGGGGCCTTCCAGAAATTACAGCATGACTGCCGTTTGACTCTATTTTATTTCTATCGACTTGGTCGACACTTGAAAACGCAAATAGTTCTATTAAGCAAAAGCTCGAAGCATTGCAATTGTGACTCCGAGTTTATAAAGTGTACACTTGCCAGCGGTGGAAAACATGAGGGTGAACGGTCGCTCTTTTTAAAAAAAAACAAAGCCTATAATATGTGCTTTTAAATAAGGCCAAAACGTGTTATTTATGTTTTCCAAAGATGCAGAACATGAGGAATTGCACTTTTGAAAAGAGCAAAACCTTGTGTCTGCTCTTGAAAAAGGTTGAAAGGTACTGTTGGCAGTTGCCAAAGATAGAATTACACATGGAAAAGGAGTTAAATTAGAAAATGAAGGTGTGAAAGGAAGGTAATTTGTGAGAGTTCCCTCGTGCTTGGCTGTCTTTTTGACTTTGCCTGTGGCTGGAGATGAGTTGGTGCTCTTTTGCAATTGCGGGTAAAGCTTTTTGGTTTGCTTCAGTTACTTACATGGAAATAGAGCCTTTTGCACTCTTTCAAACTCTATAAAGAGCGAAATTTTACTTTTTGTTAGTTTGTTTACATGCGATACATGACTTTGCTACTAAGAACAACTGCACGCACATACTTGGCTTTGCGTTTAAGCCAATGAGCAATTATTGTGTTTACGGCGGAAGAGATCGTAGAAGAAAAAGGACACAAGTGGCGGATGCACTGTGCGTGTTGGGACCGTCCATATGTTACGTATTTGCGATAAAATTGCAGTAATGTTGCCTCTTCAGAGCGGAATAAAATGAGGATGACCGGAGTAATTGTTGGGAGGTAATATATGGAGGAGCCCTGCGGAGATGCTTTGGCTCATTACATGCTCTTTCCCCTTGGCTTTGCTTTGCTTTGGCTTTGACTTGACTTTAGTAATTTGTCTTGTTTGACTTTGACTTTATTTTGAATTTTTTTTATTTTCTCATAACGACGACCTCTGGAGACGTGAAAGGCGTGCCTGGCCCGGCCTCATCATCATCATCATCATCATCATTACCTCCACCGCACCAGCTCACCTGCAAAGCCGGTCCAAACCCCCCAGTCACCCACGCCATCATATATTACCTCACAGGATTTACAAATTAACGTTTTCAAACAGCTCCTCACGCGTTAAACCTAAAACTCTCCTCATAAAAGCCACGACTAAATAATTTTTTTTTTATTTGGACCTCCAAACGCACTTTTTTAAGCCGTTATCTAAACGAGGGGGAGGGATGGATGTTGATCAAAATGGAGATTGTTCAAGCCCCCTTTTAGTAAAAGTCTTTTAAAAAGAACTCAAGTTTTGAAAAATATTGCTGTTGTTACTGCAAACTAGGTTATCTGGATAGAAATTGAAATTTTTGAAAGTCGTTTCAAAGCAAGTTCCTCTTCATATGTACTAATGTGGCAATGTTCAAACCCGCATTGACTCTTAAAGGGAATAATGAATCGGTTTATCTTGAGTCGGACATTAGCGAATTCTGCGGGGCACTGCGTGGAGGTTTTCGGTAGAGGAAAGTAATGTGGAAAGCAAAAGAAGGACTCCGCTGGACGTCCGTGTGCTCAGGTGCTTTGTGTCTCTGTCGCTGTGTGCACTTTTTTTTCGTATCTTTTTCTCTTTTTTTCTTTTTTCTTTTTTTTTCTTTTTTTCTTTTTTTCTTTTTTTCTCTTTTTCTTTTTTTCTACCTGTCTCCGTGATTCATGAGTGAAGGGTGCAGGGAAGTGAAATGAGGTTTGGTCCCTTGAGCGAAGGTGAAGGTGAAGTCGGGGCTGAAAGGAAAGGCTGATCAATAATTATTTAGTTGCTCTTGCTACCCGCCTCAGCCACACCAGGAAAGCGGGAGCGGGAGACTGAGGAGATAGAACCTAATGGCACAATCCACAGTCTCCGTCACTCACAGCCAAGAATAACACCCACGGAGCTGGCAAATATTTGGCTTTTCATTTATTTTATCTCCAATTAGTTTCACACGCACAAATGGCTGTCTTGCTCTTAAAAGAATCTAACGATCCAGTTCTTACAATTAGCACCAAACACAAATAGAATGCAATACTAATTGAACAACTTTTAAGAAATGATGTGGACTTCCTCTATTTCTTCCATAAGGCACAAGTACTACAGATAGCCTGCTTTGCACCTCCCAACTTACAATTAGACCCGCTTTTTCACCCATTTGACAAGAAATGGCTTACCTACCTTGATAGAGACAGTTACAGTAGGTGTTTAAAATGTTTGGACAGTTGAACATGTGTTTTTATTGAAAATAAAGTTTTAGAAAAAGTAATTTAATTTGAAATTGAAAGAGTGCTCATGTTTTGAGAAAATGTGTTTTTATAAAAATTCTCATTTTAAAAACATTTGCTTGCAAAGAATATTTTCCTAAGACCTTTTTTGGAGCAGTAGCCTTCGTTTCCAGAGCGGTATCTGGAATTATTTTTAGACTTGAAAATATTGCTTAATTCAATTTACTCAATTGCTATATAGCTATATATAGCTACACTCATCATTTGTTGCATAAATACCTATTTAGCTTTGGGAGACATGTGTAAGTGTTCTGTTGATTAGCCCGGAGTTTGACGGCATCCCTCTTGCCCTTTGGATTTAATTCTTTCACGTCCGAATGCGTAATTTCTCATTTGTTTTTGTGTAGAATAAAATTGGAAATGTGTGCTTTGTCTGATTGTCTGCTTCGTGGCGTATTACGTGTTATCGAGTGTAATATTTCGTTGCTATGGCTCAAGTGGAGACGTCAATTGTGTCTGCTAACGAAAGCCAGGCCAAGAGACAAAAGCGAAGCCAAAGTGAATGGAAGCATTTCAGAGGAAGCCAAGAGTTAAATTGTAAAATCCAGATTAGCATCTCCGCGGAGGGCTCGCATCAAAAATACTTGTTTTGAAATGTCTGATTGGGAATTTGTGAAAAGTGGGCTCCAGTTAGCTGAATATGTGTGCAGATGATGAATATGACGTAATATGTGGAAGAGCCCATTGAAGCAAGAGAAGGAAGAGACTCACGTACGCAACTTCCTCCCATTTGATTGAGGTCCCAGGCTGGATTCATGCAGTTACGTACATTTGGATACTTTCCTTCCCCATTTATTCAATCTGGGATACTCCAGTAGTGCTCATGAAAGAGAGGAAAAATGGGATAAAGTGAGGAGTAATATATGCAAGCAGCCAGTCCACATCCGACCCCAAAGAAAAGCAAGAAAAATGGAAAATAAAATAAAAAAAAGAGTCGGAGTGACTCAGAGACCATGACTCGACTCAACAATGGAAACCTCAACTGACTCTGAACAAAGGATAAATTCCACTAATCTTTTAATCGCATCCCAAACTACAATAATTAGTAGAAAAAACAAGTCTCCACACTCGTCCAGGAGCCAATAGAAATACATAAGTGCAGTGCAGTGGGAGGAAAGGGAATGAAGAGATGGAATCTACACCAAGATTGCATTACGATACACCATTCAAACACACAGCAGCCCAACAATCCCGTACAAATACTTTCCACACAACCTCAAGCAGCAAAGAGCCGTCCATTTCTTACGTCCCGCAAAAATATCCCTCACCTTTTCATTTTTCAACACTTTTCACTTTTTCTACACCTCCAAATCTTAAATTAAAAATCCAAATATGTACTCTGCGTATTTTCCCTAATGTTTTAAAACGATCAACAACATATTTTGGCCTTCTTAAAATAATTGAAAATTCCCACATGTTTTACTCTGTTTGCACGATTTGACTTTTTTAAAACCTAAAAAAACTATGTTTTGCCCCTTTTGAAAACTTACACGTACATGACCTGGAAATTTTAAAACGGTGAAACGGCATAAATGTTTTGTATTTTTTCAAATCTTGAAACACGACTTTTCGTACCTTTTGGATATTGGAATAGCATTTTGTCACAATTGTGTCGTTTTTAAAAGGTTTAAATTCAAGTTTTGCCTTTTTTGAAACTTGGAAATAGGCTTAGTTTTCCTCATTTAGATACTTGACTTGAATACATAGGTACATAAACTTTTGCAGCATTGTAAAATGGGTAATTAAGGTTTGCATTTTTGTAACGAGGCGAGAGTAGGCTTTGACGTGAACTTGATGAATGACTATAGATTATAGAAGTTAAGCACAAGTAATGAGACGTAATATTTGACAGACCCCTATTGAAGCAATTACAGGTATATCCGGTGGACTTATCGCTGTACAATGAATTAAATAATGCTGTTAGTTACCACCCTACAGATTATAATGTTAGTTCCCTTATCCTAATTACCATCATTACAGCAGCCATTATTTTAAAAAAAGTAAAAAAACAAAAAAAAAACAGAGAAAAAAGCTCAAAGTTGGCGTTGGGTTAGCCACAATCTGCAATTGTGGAGTATTTGAAAGCTGGTTAAAATTGGATTTATATTTTGGCAAACTGTGGAGGATGATAGGAGAGACTGTCGATTTTAATGAGATTTGGATGGAGAGCAGAGCCAGAAGTTGTGTTTTGGTGTGGTTTGGCCTGGGAGACTAATGTGCGTAATATTTGAATGGACTCAAAGGAGCTGGCGTTTAATTTTAATTTATTACTGGGACGATTGGGTGGCTGGCTGGAGTTTGTTTTGTGCGTTTTGGTTTTGGACGGACGTGCCTTCTTACGTGACTGACCCTCGTTTCATTTCCTTCGCGCCGACACGCACAAATTCCCAGCCAATCCGACCGCCTCCCAGACACGCACCCGGCTCCGCATCTTTATTTTTACACCTCCAAACTTTAAGCTACGCACTATTATTTTAAATAAAGGCCAAAGACGACTGTCCTGGGTGAAGCAGCTCTTTATTTCGCCTATCGAAGGTTTAAACTTTTCGAAACGGTAATATACTTAGTTTTGAATGTTTTTGAAAAAGAAGAATTTCTAGTTTTGACCATTTGAAAACG
>JAQFZC010002330.1:0-23680 GCA_034695205.1 Dicyrtoma fusca | reverse complement strand
GTCCGATAGTTTCTACTGTAGGATCATGTAGGAAATATAGTGTCGAAATATGTCCGACAATCCTACGGTTTTATCCTACAGTGGCTAACGATCGGATACTGTAGGACAGTTTTGTGTGGGTATAAAGCAACCTTTTATAGTTTTCGAGTTTTGAATAGGCTAAACCTATTCGTAAGTAATTACTTTAGTTTTAAACTTCAAAAAAGAAACATCAAAACCACGTTTACATTTTATTGAACGTCTAAACCGTACCTTGGTCTTTGTAGGAACGGCAACGACACAATTTTCTATTTTTCTTAAAATCGTCAGAGCAATGTTTTGCACTTTTTGAAAGTGCTAAGATATTGTTTTAGTTATTCCGGCACCCTTGAAACAGAAATATTGCACTTTTCAAATATTTACAAATTGTGGTTTGCACTTTCCAAAATCGTGTATAACCTAAAGCTTAACAACTCAAATTAGTGGATCTTTCAAAATCATTTTAAATGTTTGCAAAATGACGCTTGTTTCCTATACAAATATTATGACGTAATAATATATGCAAGGCTCCAAACAAAATGTACAAATGTTTAGCTCGCTAAAGGAGATCTGCAAATCGAATAACGTTTCAATTCACGAAAGCAACTTGGTCTCAAAAAAGCTTTATTTACTAAATTATTATTTATTGCGTTATTATTTTTGAAAGCGTTATTTACTGAATTTGAAATTTTTTGAAAATATTAATTTATAGTTTTGGCCTTTTTTAAAGTCTTAGTGATAATTTTTGTAGCATGAATACTGTCGTACAAATTTTTTTAAATATTTTTCAACAACGTTTCCGATTTTTAGAAACTGTGTGATTTTAAAAAGTGTTTGAGGATTTTTCCAACATAATTACCAATAACCATAATGATGGACCTTCTGAATGTAGCGTTATAGAATTGATCTTCGCTAAAAAAAAAGTAAATACTTTAATTTTGTACATTTTAGAAACGTCAAAACCACGTGTTTGCTTTTATTTTAATACTTTAATACTTTGATTTGATCTTCCCACAAACGTCGAGACCTGGGACCCGCACTAGAAAAAAAATGCTAACACCACGTTTTGGCATTTTAAGAAACAGAGTTTTTGGCGGGATGAGCGTTGTTTGTGGGAGTGCCAAAGGTCGACGAGATATTTTCCTATTCATAGGTTTTCATGATTGCTGGGAATTCCCGAGTGCTTGCAAATATTAAACTCAAACACAATAAGTTAGATAACGCCATACAAATTCGCCTGCGGAGTAAAAACAGAACCGGAAAACTCCTAAACGGCGTCGAACTACCACACGAACTTTGCCAAGAATGAACCTTTTTAAAAAGTGAATTTTTGTACAACTACCATTTTTATTAAGTATTTTTCAAGATATAAATAGTTTTATTTTAAATACGGTTTCAGTTAGTAAATACTTGCAACTGTGGGGTTATGCTCCCTTTTATTTTTTGTGCAGTAGTGGCAGCGAATTTCAGTAAAAATTGGCAGTAAAAACAGAAGGCAAATGCATGACGGTAAATCTCTTGTATCGTTTCAACGCGGTATTGAATTTTACGAGTTGGATTGTTAATTTAACAAGAAAAGTTACTTCGTAGGCTTGCTTTGTTGCAATTTTTCGAACAACATCATTTGGCGTTCCAAACTAGGCCTCGTTTTTAATTTGTTAGTTAGTTTTAACCCTCAATTTAACTATGTAAACTGCAATCTTTACAACCGCGTTGAAGTTTGGTATTTATTTATAACTTAAAGTTTAACACTTTATCTGTAGTGTAATTACGCCGAATGCGGGGCCGATGAAAGTTAGCGGCGTTAAACCCTCATTGAATTGGTTTAATTGCGGGAATAATCTCAATAACGCAGTGACGCTTTGGTATGCGAAAATACTTGCGGGCTTTGTCATACTCAATTAAACGATTTTACAGGGAAAATTTAAAAATCTCTGCGCTTTCCTTCATGACACAGTAATAGGTTTATCTAGTTTCTAGTTTACACCTTTTTGAAAGTAATTCTTTCAAATTTTGACCGCTCGATTTTGATTCAAACTTGATGTTTGATATCCATAGTTTTCAAAATATGCCACATTGGACGTTTTGGAATAGTTTTTAAACAAATAGCACGTATTCAAAATTTTAATATTTCCAAATCGAGTAATTTGCTAGTTTTTTAAGAACGTCAAACCCGGTTTAGTTTTCTCAGAATTTCTTTTTTGAAAATGTCAAAATACTGCTTTAAACTTTCCAAAAAACGTTTAAACCAGGTTTTTGGCTCTTAACGTATGTCAAACCCGTGCCTTGCACTTTTCAGAAACGTCAATAAACGTACTTTGAACTTAGCGAAACCGTTTGAAACTAACTAATATTTAACTTTTAAAAATAGCCGATTTTTCAACACCATTTTGCTTCTTCTCAAACGTCACACGTTTTAAAATGGCTTTGGAGAATAGTGTAGGTTTTTACTGCTTTTCAAACTTTACAAATAGCACTGTGTTTAGAAAAAGGGGTTATTTTGAAAAACATTAAAAAATATAATGTGTGCACTTTATTAACGGTTTCGAAGATACAGTTTATGGTAGATCGCCAGCCCAATGAAATTCTATTAACCCATGACACGTGTTTCTGCAAACATGGACGATTTCGACGCCGTTATGTATTTTCATAAAATATTTACAACTCTATTTAGAAAGGTAGATTTCACTCCTTTGTGTAATTATATCTACACAGCAAAACCAAACAAAAAATTACCTAAATTATCGGCTTTTAATAGTCCATTCGTACGTGCCGTAAAACTCGAGTTAAGGCAACACGATGCGCCACGCGCTTTTTCGAACAACTAAAATTTGACTTCAAAATAACAAAGGAAACGTATGGCGCCTTTGTCAACAACTATGTATAATTTACTACAAATTTTAATAACTTTCAAATACATGCAGCGTCATAAAAAAAATTTCTAGTACCTTGTTAACTTTCATAACAGCAAATTCGGCTGAAGGTTTTGCTATAATTTCCAATTAAACGGACAGACGAATGTTATAGTTTTAAAAACTAATAGAACGTGCACAGTGGAAGTCCTCGAAGAGTAATAAATAAATATACTTAACTGTTTGCGAATTGTCTCTCAACTGCTGAAAATTTTGACTTTTTGCCAATATGATGTAAAAATAATCAAAACGCTAAAGTTCAGTTTAAGACAAAAATTAAAATCGTGCTTTTTTGTTGTTTTGTCACATGGTGACGGATCTTTTTCATAAGTGGTTTCATTCCGTCTACAGATTTGCCACATTTACGGATTTGCCCCATCTACGGATTTGACCAACTACGAATTTGCCCCATCATATACGGATTTGCTCCATATCTACGGTTATGCCCCATCTACGGTTTTGCCCCAAAACGGATTTGCCCCATATTACGGTTTTGCCTCGTCTTACAGTATACTTCTACTTACAACTGGAATAAAACCTGAGTGCATCAGTGCTTAAATTTTTTGTTGTAATAAAACCTTTGAATTTGAATTGGGAGATTGGTTGCGCAATTTTTAAACTATATACGCAACACCGTCAATTTTAAATTTTTTCACGAAATACCACGTTTTGAAATTATGTTATTTTCAAGATTGCGTAACTTAAAATGTTGTCATTTGGAACCTTTTCAAGAAATAATATGTCGAGTTTGTGTTGGATCCCAAAAAATCTTTCGAAATTCGTTAAACCTATGGCAATCATGCATTTAGCACCCGTGTACACCTTCGCCTTCAACGCCGTTATATATTTTGCAAGGATGCTTTTTAGAGTTACAACGGAGATAGTTTATCGAATGGTCTGGAGTTCAATAATTCTTAACACCTGAAACTGAAACCCCGTTGAGTGCCAGTTACGGAGCTTAACATTCGTTACAAAACTGTGAGCTGGATTTATTAAAAACAATAGGATGCAATACGATCAATTTTTTATTTAAAACTATCACTTACGACTTACTAAAATCGTTGAATACCCTATATTCTAAAATAATGTATCTCTCGAATTCGTTTTGCGTTTTCTCAAACTACTAATATAATGCTTTTCTGCCTTTCAAACAGCTTTTAGCCGGTCGTTGCTATTTTTTAAGCTTCGTTTCCTGTCTAAATATTATGACGTCATATTTGCAAGGCTCTAAACGACACTTACCCAACTTCTGCTTGCTAGAGGTCATGGGCAAACCGAATAACGCCTTAGTTCACGAGATACAATACTTTGAGAGCGAACAACCACAACGTTGCAAGTGCAACTTCACTACTCTTAAAATATTTTTGTTTGTTGTAATAAAGAAAGTCTGGATAAAAATCTCGAATAAAACGGAGTCGAGACTAACAGGGAAAGCACCTCTCTTTTTGCTCTATTTAGTGATTAACTTTGAATGATGTGGACTGTAATAAATAGCTGGTTAATGGAAACAGACTGTTTACCTTTTTTCAAAAATAATTCTTAATTTTTGATCGACAATAATTATAGTTCTTTGAATGTTTAAGGAACTGCCCACTATACACCAATATTTGTGTCCGAAATGGTTTAACAGTGGGAGTACGCAAGGTCAACATGATTAATTTCCTACACTGCTTCACAACTGTATGCAACTGAAAGTCAATTTGTATTGAATTGCATTGACACTTAATAAAGATCACTCAACTTAACTCAACCCAAACATCTGCCCATTATGTAGAAAAAATAAACAACAAACTTACTGTTGTTTTGGATTTTTCATTGCAATCCTTGCCACAATGATTTGAGTGCAACGAATGGCTTAGCAGTGGTGAGCCCGCACACTCAAGCATAGAGCACAACAGTAGCTTTCCATCGCAGTCAGCCGAAGAAGGGCATTTGATATATGATGCGATCGAACTAATTTTATGAAAATGCAGACCCATTGTATTGTGCGTGGTATTTCCAATCTTTCTAAGAAAAAATGTGAGGTAACTTAGTACCTCTGCCAACCCAATACCGCTCGTAGGGACAATGGACCACGGGACTTGTACCACGTGTACAAGAGTAGCGTCCACGCCGCTCCTTTCTATTTTTCCATCGAATTCAACACACACATCTTAATTAATGATTTAGAATTCAATTGCACGTGTCACTGTTTACATTAGTTCTCATCGATTATTTCAATACAAAACTATTACCCTGTTGGTACCTTTCAACGTGTCATTCAGCTGGAACTAATGGTAAGTTTTTACGGATCGAATTATTTTATTTAAATAAGCAATAATCAGGAATTTTGCAAAAATAATATTTATATAATAAGTATTAATTATTAGATTATATGTTGATTCACTCGTGTCATACTTCTTCCATTACTGACTTTATTATTCGTTTTTAGTGCTACAGGCCTAATGATCTTCCGTATCGACGAAGGATATTTTGACATCATTTGTGTACTTTACCAGCTTCATCAGCCAGTAAATACTAGGATAAAACCTTTGACCTGACTTTTGAGGTTTTGACCTGGTGTTAATTACTGTTTCAATGTTCACCTAAGGTACATTCTTTAGAACTTTAATTCTATATCTGATTTCAATATCAAACTACGTCATCGTACTACACATCATGAGCATAATTAAACTAAGATTAATATATAAATATTCTGGATCTAGTTACAACTGAAGACAGGACTTAATATAGCATCAGCGCTCGACTTCAAGTTCAGAAAAGGTGGAGGGGAGCAGTTTGCCCGATAATAGAGTAAGTGGAGTAATTTAAATCTATCATTATACTGATAATTATTTTTGAATTGGTTAGGAAACGAATTCTCAAAAGTTGTGTTGTCTACTCACGTAAAATATTTCATAATAATTTCAAGTCAGCCCGTGCAGAGTTCTGCAGGGCATTTGATAGAAATTATGAGAAATAAGTCTAACAACTGTAGGTTTGGTAAATGTCTCAATATTTAGTGATTTTGATTAGAAATGAAGCAACAGAGGATACCGTAAAGCTTTTAATGAACTTACCAGCTATTTCCCAAACTCAGTTCGACCCAGCCGTTAATTAGAGATTTGGTGACTATTTAAAACCCGGAATCTAATTAAATTGATGTTCTAACAACCGCCGTCTATTACGACCCCGCTGTTTATTGAAGACCCGCCGTTTGTTGGAAGGCCCGCCTTCTATTAGAAGCTTTACGGTACAAAGCACGGCTTCTTCAAAAACAATAACGACTTACGTGCCAATAATACTATGAGTAGTTTTTGAATTTTTTACGAAAAAAACCGGCTGATAGCTGAGATTCTTATTCAGGTATGCTAGTCAACTTACAATGATCGTTGAAGTTTCGCTAGCATTTGACTGAAAGTTCAAGATAGTTGTACCAAGATCAATTTGAACTGCGTAAGTATGTGGCTTTTGAATGTGTGCTACCGCTGACATTTTCCATGAAGGATTTAATATTTGCACCACTAAATTACAAATTTTTAATCCACTTATTTATCGTCGCCGTAAAATTTCCGCAATTCAACCCGAATTGACAAGTATGCTATTTTCACGCATCCTAATTAACTTTAATCAGTCTTAATATGAACTTAATTGCGTCCAAGCAGAGAAATCTCGTATAATGATATTAAGTTGGTAAAATAATTGATGTGTTACCTTAAATAATTTAAAAAACATTTTTTTTACAGAATGGCGTTTCAACCAAACCGCTTAAAGTTTTTTAACCACGAGAAATCTGTCTACATTCTAAACTACTTTGAAGCATGTAAGTTCAATTTTTTAGTTAAACTCTTCAATTTTATTACTAAATCTGGTAGAATTTACAAAGTATTAATAACTTATTTAATTTAATTTTAGGGTTCCCGCTTTTGCCCCTGTCTACGTTCCAAGGGTTTGCAGATCTTAATCCGCAAAAACGAGATGCTGAATACGTAGGTTTTTTGCAATTTATTATGTTGTTTAATAATTACAGTTTTCACTTTTGATTTATTGTATACTTTGAGCAAATTCAAAAATTACACTTTTGACAGAAAATCACAAGAATACGAATTTTGAAAGAAATGTCTGCTCTTATTCTCGAAAAGCAGTCGCTGGAACCTGAATTCAGTCCATTAAATAACTTGGAGAAATGCCTAACCCGTTCAGAACCTTTCTCTGAATTCCCAGTTAGCCGAACAGAGGAAAAAAGGAATTGTTAAGCTGTATTCTAAGCTTCTACCAACACGAAAGCGGCGAAACAAAAACAAGAAAAATACTACCTTTCCTCAGTGTGATCAGAACAGAAAAAAAATTAAAAAATTAAAACCCACACATATCGCTTCCGTAACACCAAACTGATAAGTCCAGTATCCATTTAACTACAAAATGAATAAAGCCTAATCATATCTCAACCGAAAATAGGCCGGACTCAATCCATACTATGTTATGCTTGCAATATAGTATAAATAGACTTAATTCACTATGCAGTTGAGATTTAGGTGGACTTTAGCAATTTTGCAGTCAAGTGAAACCACGACTTTGTAGTTACAGGAGCCATGTACTTCACCGGTTCGACACAGAATATTGTTACATTCTACAAATTATTAATCGTTATTAAGCAGATCACTAAAAAGGTTATTACACATCAAATATTGGCATACTGTTCTACTAAATAATATTTACTTATATCTATAATATTATTATAATATCATCTAAACATGAACAATTATTTAACTAATAGACAAGTACTATTGTCAATTTGGCTAATAATTAACAAATTAAATTTTAAAATACAAGCTACTTTTGTAATCAAATAAAATACTAATCGTCTGTGTAAATGCAATTTGTCCCAAGTCCAGTCTATGCTTAGTTGCAATGTGTCCAAATACCAATCTCAGCTTAATTTCAATATGTATTAAGTGCATATGATTTTATATGGACTTCGGGCATATGGCAATTACGCTAAAATTGGTATTGGGACACATCGCAACTAAGCATAGACTAAACGTGGCACAAATTGCATTCACAAAGACGTAATATTATTATTACTTTCAATAATATTTCTGCTACAACTTTCAGTAACTTGACTAAATAGACTAAAACCATGATATTCACTTTTACGAGTTCATTAAATGATGGTCATTAAAAATTACTTCAATATTTTTAGAATAACAATAACAACATTGTAGTTGTTTTCAATTGTCTTTACGTACGCTAACCAAAGATTCTAGAAGTCCACTTCCATTTAAATTCAAAATTATCTTTTACAGCATAATATTTGTATTTTCCTGATATGTTGTATTTTGAGAAGAAAAAGACTTTTTCTAACAATCGTGGACTTTCTGGAATACAAGAATAATTGTTAAGGTATGTGTTGTCACAATCAACAACTAGCTTAATCTCACATTTCATCTTAATCATCTTTATCATCTGCATCTTTAGGATTTACAGCCCAGACTAAATTTGATTCAGCTATAAAACCATTTTTATCCCCACACGCTAGCACTATTAACCTTGGTTTAACTTTGTTATAAGGAAATTCTGCTTTTTCTCGTGGATCCTTGCAGGTCTTTGCAATCCATCCCTTTTTTGGCAACATATTAGGATCTATCCAAGTCTCATCTAGAAATACAATTTCACGCTCATTTTTACTTCGGACCTCTCGGATTTTTGACAAATATTTTCTACGCCACCTCACTTTATCAGGGTCAAATAGTACACTGTATCTGTGATTTAGACTTCCAAACTTGTATCTTTCTCTATACAGAATTTTTTTGAATGTGTCCGGGTGACAAGTAAATAGGTCTTGTATAGAATCACAATCTTCCGCTGGCCCTTGTTTTTCTAAGCACTCTAGCTGTGACCGCTGCACTTTTTCTTTGAAAGCTTGGTGAAGAGTCATTATAGTTGGAATTTCATTCTGACTGTAAAATTATGTTATGGTCTGTCGAAGAAGCTGTTTGTTTGCTTCATTTTTCATAAAAGCCATTTGCTTTGATGTGACAGTTCGTTTCTTTTTAGGAATTTCAATCGTTTTATCTTTAAATTTCTTTTCAGCTTTTTGAACGCTTTTGAGAGCAATTTTTAAAAGTAGAGAAGCAAATAGCTTTGGTTCTCGTTTCATATAATTATCATTATTTTGTTGAAATGCTAGTGATCGTACCAAGTTCACAATCAACGTATTGCTTTGTGGAGTGAATTCACTACCTTTGAACCAAAACGGAAACTCAACGACGGGTTTGAGAAGAAATGTTTTATCTAGTTGGCACAAATATGGTGCGTTTTTAGTTAAGGGAGATAGTTTAAATCCTTCCGGTGTTCGTGGTTTAGATTCCTTGTCGCATTTGCTGTAGCTTTTTATTTCATTTACACCGGATTCTGAAGTCGGCACACCAATAATAATATCGTAAATGTTTTCATAAGATTCTCTTGGTGGCAAAATTTTTTGAACAAAGGATACTGCACTGTCTTTTATTGCCATTGATTCTGTGGATATAATTGTGACGTCATATAGCCACTGCCGTATTTCAATAATTTGTTCATCACTGACAGGTGAACCAATAGAACAAGGAAGTCTACTTCTTGCAGCTGTTGAGTGGATATGAAGTAACACAATAATAGCTACACCCTCTCTAAAATATGTAATTTCTGGCAATTCAACCGAATAGAAGGTTTTGGCATTTGATTGCAATTCAAATTTATTGTCTCTTGTTTTTCTGCTACTAGAAATTGCAGTCTGTCCATTATTTGTTTGAAAAGTAGCAGTACTACTTATACTTCCTGCTGGCGGATATATTATAACTTTAAACTTTTGTTTTGGTATGTGCTCGATTCTTAGCCCTGCCCCTTTTTGTGCTGGCAAAGCAGTATTAGTAAGGGTTCGCTGGCGGTGTTGTTCTCTTAAAGAGTTCACACTTCTGGAACCTTGAGATGCTCCAGCAAAACTTAGTTGCGGCGGGCTTGTTTTTCTTGATTGCTCTAAAGTATAAAATAATTAGTGATAGGGGAAATGTTTAATTAATAGTATAGTTAAAAATGTGCAGTAAATATTAATTTTACCTTGCAATATTTTGTTAAACAGTTTTTCACTTTTCACGCAATTAAATTGGTCGTTTTTCTTTTGTATTACAAGCAATGCGTATCCCTTTAGCTCAATGTTACTATTTACGTTTGCATTTTTACCACACAGTTTTGAAATTTCCACAAAGCTTGTCGTGTCAACGCCAAAAAATACTTCATTAATAACGATTTTGTACGCACCGTGATTATGTCTAGGGCGTTTGACTGTATTGGAACTTTCGTCGTCTGAGTTTGCCTGTGTCCCAATTTTACTGAAACTTGTTATCAAAACAGCAATAAAAATGAGGTTGCACTTCATTTTAGAAACGACTAAAATTGACTGAATTAAAAGAAACTGATATCAAATCCGTATGGAAACTTCCGACAGTACATGAACTTAAGACATGGAATTGCTAAGAGGGCCTACAAGACGAATGCGTAATGAGCTGACGTGCTGTTTTGCCCGTGGCAGTTTGTACAGTACAAAGATGAATCGCATTGTTGAACAGTATGAACTTCTTTTGCCTAACAAAATCTCTTATATGTATATAAAAGCACTACTTGCATATTAGCTTCTATGTTTTTCCTTACGAGACTCTTACTAGATTGGCATGTTAACTAATAAGGGGCTGTCCATTAATAATATCATCGATTAGGTCGGTGGGTCTGTTACACAATTTATGACAAAGTATGATGACTAAACATCGGGTGGGTCCCTCTTATTTATAAACTATGATATCGTCCAAAATTTTTAATTGCACTCCGAACGGGATGCCATCAAAACTACTTATTTCCAACTTTACAGGAGACCAATTGCTTGGACATCCAGATTGCTTGGACATCCAGACTACTTGAATATCCAGACTACTTGAATATCCAGATCGCTTAGACATACGGATCACTTGGATACCCAGATTGCTTGGATATCCAGATTTCTTGAACACACAGATTGCTTAGACATCCGTATTGCTTGGTCATCTAGACGGCTGAATAAACAGATTGCTTAGATATCCAGACTGCTTTGACATCCAGATTGCTGGGACCTCCCAATCGCTTGGAATACATATTATGTATTATTTTTATTTGTAAATACAATCCCGCGAAACATAACGCCTATGGGAGGATACATATCATGTATATTCAAGCAATTGGAATGTCCAAGCAATCTGGATATCCAAGTAGTCTGTACGGTCAAGCAATCTGTATGCTCAGGCCATCTGCATATCCAAGCAATCTGTATGTTAAAGCAATCTGTATGTCAAAGCAATCTGTATATCCAAGCAGTCTGGATGTCCAAGCAATCTGGATGCCCAAGTAATCTGTATGTCTGAACAATGTTTTTGTCCAAGCAATCTGTGCGCTCCAGAAATCTGGATATCCAGGCAATTTGAATGTCCAAGCAATCTGTATGTCCTAGCAATCTGGATGCCTAAGTAATCTGTATGTCCAAACAATGTGTATGTCCTAGCAAACTGTATGTTCAAGAAATCTAGATATTCAAGCAATCTGGATATCCAAGTAATCTGTAAGTCCAAGCAATTTGTATGTCAAAGCAGTCTAGATATCTAAGCAATCTGGATGTCTAAGCAATCTGGATATCTAAGCATTCAAGATGTCAAAGGAATCTGTGTGCTCCAGAAATTTGGATATCCAGGCAATCTGAATGTCCAAGCAATCTGTACGTCCAAGCAATCTGGATGCCCAAGTAATCTGTATGTCCAAGCAATGTTTATGTCAAAGCAGTCTAGATATTTAAGCAATCTGGATATCCAGGCAATCTGAATGTCCAAGCAATCTGTATGTCCAAGCAATCGGTCTCAAGTCCACATAATGGAAAATAGACTTGGGACATAATGCAATTAAGCTGGGACTGGAATTGGGACAAATTGCATTTACACAGGCGAAATCTTGGATAACTTGATTGACTTTTTTAAATGTGCAAAAGTGCGTTTTGATCTTTTAAAAAATATAACATCGCGTTTTGCTATTTTTGAAATGGGTAAAAGCATGTTTTGCAGTTTTTATGAGTTACACACAGGTTTTTGTAAGTATTAAGTGCAAATTATATACGTAACATTTGCAAGCTCCCACTATTTTTTTTGACGATGCGTTCAGTTGCGAATCCGTGATCGCAGGCGGATTCGCTAATAGTAGCCGCGATATTTTGTCAGTGCAATTCAAAGTGTGAGCGACAGAAAGAAAGGAATCTGAACGACAATATAAATGGCGTTGAACTATACACGCTTTAATATCTGTAAAAATGAGTTTAACTTGATTAAACTAGTACCTGTATTGACCCAAAAAATATGATTTTACTTTTTTCACAGTTGTATTAACTTAACCCTCACTTCAACAGTAAGTGATGCAAATGAAATGTGCTATTACTATGAACGTAGTAATAGCATTGGTTGCTTGTTTCAATAATAATTCTGTCTATTTATATTGTTTTTAATTCGCAACTAATACAAAGAACCCGATTGCTTCCAACATTGAGCTGGGCTTGAGGAAACGCGACGCCATCTGTCATGCAAACAAAGTTCGACTTCAAAAAGCTACAAAAATCCCGCTTTTCTGATTTTTCGAAAAACATGTTGGACCTTTCAAGTAGACCTCAGAGAAATTACCTTTTTTAAAAAACTAAAATATCGTAGTTTCGTACTTTTCAGTAATGTCAAAACCAGGCTTTTACTTTTATTAAAAATATGATAAATTGGAGGTTAATCTGAGGTAATTTTCAAAATACGCAATACCGGGAATTTAGAATGTTTTTTTAAGAAGATTTTTCAAACGTACAATTCAAAAAAATATTACACTTTAAAAACTTGACTATTTTTCAAGATGTGTAATTTAAAGTTTGTCCACTTTGAATGTGTTCGAACCAGTAATTTTTCAACTTTATACCTAGTCCATCACTGGCACAATAAAATTTGGCAAACCTATAATATTCCTGTAGCACCCTTACAACTTCAACGCCGTTACGTATTTTGCAAAGGCGCTTAACAGAGAGATTACAGCAGGTAAAATAAGTAAAACAAATGTTTTCTCTTCAATTGAGTGCCTAAATTCGTGGTCTGCAAGAGGCCAAATAATGTACGTTACTTGGTTACTCAGTTTTAATTTGAGTTAACTATAACAAAGCCAACTGGATGCACTACAATGAGTGATCCATTACAACACAAGGAATAAACAAGTTTTTTGCTTTTTTTAAAAACCGCGCTGAACCTCTAAAATGTAGTTTAAAGGGAGTGACTTCTTATTAACAAGTAAATACTTTAGTTTTGAACTTTCCAGAAACATCGAAACCACGCTTACACTCTTTTAAACGCCTAAACCGTACCTTGCTCTTTTTAGGAACGGCAACAACATCATTTTCTATTTTACTTAGACTCGTCAAAACAGTGTTTTGCACTTTTTGAAAGTGCTCAGGTCTTGTTTTGATTTCTCCGGCAACCTTCAAACCGAAGTTTTGCACTTTTCAGATATGTAAAAATTGTGCTTTGCATTTTTTTAAAATCGCGTATAACCTCAAATTCAACCTTGCAAATTAGTGGGTCTTTCAAAATCATTTTGATTGTTCTCAAAGCGATGCTGGTTTTCTATTAAAATATGTAATGACGCCACATTTGCAAGGCTCTAAAGGAGATGTACAAATTTTTAACTCGCTGAAGGACATCCGCAAATCGAATGACGCCATAATTTATGAAAACAACCTAGTCTCAAAAAAGGGTTCTGATTCTCGACCCTACATTACAAATGAAGAAAGACTAGCGAAGCAGAGACCGTATCGCTTTGTACGTTTTGTGATCAAAAGCGATCAAAGCAATGTAAACAACACCATCTACTTGAACGTTATAGATCATGCGCACTTCTGATTCAGTTGGACACAGTCGTCCTGAGATCTCCATGGAGACTAACTAAGCTTTAAAACCAAAAAACGAAACGTGTGACAGTTAACACGCCGTAAGTTACAACGCCGTTCCACATTTTCCACAACGACTTACTAACAAGTTTGAACAGTTCCATACGTGTTAAAAAAAGTACCGTAAAGACCTAAATAATGCCCGCGGGAAATTTTTCAAACTTCAAGCAAGGAAGCCTTAGGGACACAATTAGAGACCCGGACACTATTAGAGACCCAGGGACAAGTCTTTATGGTACTTGGATTTCCACAAAATAGGAGTACTTTTAACCAAATGACCACACTTTTTTCGCATCCTAAAAGAAGTGAGTTCATTTTAATTATTTAAAACCGCATCATTTTGAAGTGTCAGAATGCCCCCTACTGATTGGAGCCAAACACATAACATGCTGTCATCATACAAGCAATAAATCATGCATTCACAAAGTTTATTTGTACAGTACATTCCACATTATTTGATTTCCCTTTTATCACGCAAACAATATTTTTCACTTACACTTAAACAACCGTAAACGCTCGAGTAGAGCCCCTGAAGCTCTATTTAAAATTTTGTGTCGTAGATTGGGGCTGTATTCGAGACTGGGGCTCTATTCGAGACTGGGGCATTATTCAAAACTTGCCGTACTGCTCAATAATCGAAACTGGGGCTTTATTACAATTTTTCATTCGTAGCATAGGGCTGTATTCGAGACTGGGGCTCTATACGAGCGTTTACATATAAAACAAGTAAATACTTGAAATACTCAAGTTGATACGGCTTTTAACTTGTAAATCGTTCTTCTAACAACAAAAAGAACAAAAACCGTCAGTATAAATTAAACATGAAGAAAACTACTGTCGTAAATCGTAGTTTATACTTCTGACTTTTTTTAAACTGCTTGTATTTGAAAGCGTTAGTGACTGTAATTGAAAGTTTTTGAAAATATTTTTGTAGCTTGAATACTGTCGTACATAATTTTTTGAATATTTTTCAACAACATTTTCAGGCTTTTGGGAACAGCGTAATTACATAAACTGTTTGACGATTTCTCCCGTATAATTATTTCCTGCTTGCTTCCTTTATTCAATTACAATTAGTGGGATAAAATATTACCAACTTATCCTAGTTCCTATGTCCAATTCTCTGACCTTTTCTAAAGGGTGGGTTCTTTGTATCAGCTGTGTCAGTAAATGGTATTTAATTAGATAAAAGGCTTGATCGATCGCTGGATCCATGAATTTCCTTAAACCCAAGGAAAGCATGCCACTAACACGATCTGACAACTTCAACGCCGTTATCTATTTTGTACCGTTGCTTTTTACGCTTACACAACAGATTGAAAAAACAATAACACAAAACTAGTTCCTAGGAAACGGTTTACAATTAGGTACCAGCACCACGGCTTAAAGCAGAAAAACAGCGTTACACAAAAATCGATTACTAGCAACTTTAAAGCGGGTTGAATGGATATAACACGATGTTGTCAAACCAATGTTTGGCTTCAATACAAGAAAAAAACGTTTTGCACCTTTTCAAATAACCATAATGGACCTTCTAAATGTAGCGTCATAGAAATACCCTTCTCTAAATAAAAAAATTCTTAAATTTTGAACTTTTCAGAAACTTCAAAACCATGTTTTTGAATCCATCTTAAAACGTATAGACCGGGTTTACAAAAGGATGCCAAACCCGTGTTTTGCACTTTTCAAAATCGTCGAAATCATACCATGCCATGCCCTTTTCTACAATCGTTTAAATTATTATGTTTAACCTCACAAAACAATTTTGATTTTTTAGGGTGCTAAATTGATGTTTTTCCAATTTTCAAAGTGCTTTAACCATCCCTTGGCCCCAAGAACTGCACGTCTCTAGAAAATTTGGTCACTAATCGTAAAGTTGGAATGCTAACGGTCGATGGGATTATTTCCTACACGTAAGCCTCATGAGTGGCGGCCATCGACACGGCGTTCATAAATGCAAGTACCATAAATTCTCTGTTACTACGCGGGCCTCTCTTAATACGCAGGTCTCTAATTGTACGCCAGGGTTCGAGGAGCTGAATGGAATAGAGCGCCGGCGTACTGTTTAAGAATTTACAGTGCGTTACAGAATCGCTTCAACATTCAAGCTAGCGTCGTAGCACTAAGAACATAAAGTAAAATCTCTCAAGCGGCGTGGAATTATGCAATCTGTTTTACTTCCTTGAAAAATGTTTATTATTTACATATTTATAAAAGTACGAAGGCGTTGAGCCCCAATCGAAATTGTTCTATTTGCGCGGTTATCTCAATAAACAAGTGACTCTCGAGGTTGGGTTGGGAATGGTCTGGCGAACTTTTGAAAATTTAAAATCTCGCGCCCTTTCTTTTATGAAACGGTAATAGGTTTATCAAGCCTTTAGCTTACGTCTTTTTTAAAATGGTATTTTCTGAATTTGAACCTCTTTTAAAATATGTCTATTTTTGAAAGTGTTATTTACATGTTTCGAAAATGGACAAAATTGTATTCTTGGTTTGTTTTGTTTTTGTAAAACCGTTTGGGGATCCAATTACATATCTTTCTCAGGTTCGACTCTTCGTTCGATACACAAAAAGCCATTTCATGTGCCGTATCGGATCGATCGGAGCTTTTATGTAGCGTAGCCATACTCTACAGCTCAAAAGTAGTCAGCATTTCCTTTTCAAATAAACAAAGCGTAGTATTTTTTATTATTTTTAAATTATTGCTATTCGTTAGATTTTGAAAAACAGATGAAACGAAAAACCGTGAAAAAGGATCAATCCCAAAACATTGGACAAAAAATGGAAAATACTCTCATTACAAAAGACAGAATTTTAGTGGCGGAGTTTTGTTTCGGCAATAATTGATTTTGCTTGTTGCTCACTTTTTAAGACTTTCATTGAATGCACTCTTTATTAGTATTTTTTGGAAAATGAAATTATCTGGTGTTTTTTACAAAACGAAAAGTACAAATTATCCTTTTATGTACACGAAACCATGATTTACACTTAAACAAAATAAGCAAAACCTCATCTTTCACAATTTTAAAATGGTAGACCCTGTCAACAGCTGGAATGCAAGGCTGTAGTATTCTTGGGCGGTTTCCACGCCGTTACGTATTTTGTGGAGTTGCTTGCTGTCACCTGGACGAAGTTGAGCTCTTGACATCGATAGTACATGCTACCAAAATCTATTTGGATCAATTTTTTGCAATATTTTGCCCAAAAAGTGAGTCCGTTTTTAAACTTAAAAAACGCATCATTTAGATGAGTTCTGACCTCATTATATAATGAGGTCCTCATTTAGCCCACGTTAATTCCGTATCCTTTAAAGTTACCTCATCTGGA
The DNA here is from genome assembly GCA_034695205.1 of Dicyrtoma fusca. Classification (NCBI taxonomy): domain Eukaryota; kingdom Metazoa; phylum Arthropoda; class Collembola; order Symphypleona; family Dicyrtomidae; genus Dicyrtoma; species Dicyrtoma fusca. The sequence goes on along the minus strand of JAQFZC010002330.1, from coordinate 6,430 downwards.
GCACATCTGGCTCCCATCAATATTAATTGCATCATATAAACGAGTTTTTTTAAAAAGTAAAAACCTGAGCTTTGCTCTTTTCAGAAATGCTAAAAAAATTATTTTGTGTTTATTTTCAAACGTCCAAGCCGGATTTTACTTTTGTCAATAACTTTAAAATTGTATTATGCACTTTTTAGAAATGTCAAAATCCTCTTTTGATCTTTTCAAAGCCGATAAAACCGAGTTTTATACTTTTTGAAACGTCACCGCCATATTTTGACCTGTGTAGGAACATGAAAGTGTGTTTTGAACTTTTCATAAACATTCCAGTATGTATTTTGCAGAGATGTTTACACAGGTTGTTTGGAAATTCTTCTGTTGTCTTTTTGCCGTTGCAGTCAGCATAAACATATGTCTTATTGGGCAGTTCCGTTGAACACATTTTAACAACTGAGTAACCACGCATTATTACGTTTTGCAATTTTTTTAACAACGATGATCTTTATAATTGAGTTTCACAGAATTGGCTTTTTCTAAATAAGTGAATACCACAGTTTTGTACTTTTCAGAACCATCAAAGCCATGTTTTTCCGTTTTATTAATACATCAATCGTGTTTTGAACGTCCAAGAAAAGTCACAGCAGGGACTGTGCACTTTAATGAATTTCCAAGACCTTGTTTGGGCATTTTCAGAAGCGTCACAATCGTACTTCACACCCTCTAAAATTGTTTATATTTATGTTTTTAACCTTCTAAAGTAGTTTATTGTAACAATTAATTTTACTTTTTCAAAAAGTGCAAATATAGTTTTTTTTTTAATTTTTCAATTTTGTTTTGTCGGTATTTGTTTTTTTTTTAGTTGAATTTTGCATCTAAATATTATGACTTGATATTTGCAAAGCTCCAAGCAAGAAGGTTGTGTGCTTGTAAAAAACATGTAAAATGGCAACAAACAGTGTTTTAACACTCTTTAAAACAAAGTAGTGCTTTCACACAATCCTGAATCCGTTTCTGCAATATTTAATTAAATTGTTCCACTAGATCTGTATGAAACGAGTGACAGTATAACGCATAAAAGTTTACACGGCGTGGAACATTACTAATTTTTGGATCCTCATTTTGGACGGACATTTTCAATACAGGCAAGAATTTATTCTACGAATAATGTTTGAAACAATCAAGACCTTATCTGAAATTTTTCGAAACATGCAACACCTCATTGTGCACTTTTCACGCCTGTTCGAACGAAACATAAAAAAAATCGTGGAGGATTTCATCGAAATACAAAACTTTATTCCCCCCCTCTCAAAACACGTAATTTTGGAAAAATATATTAGCGGCACACTAATGGCTTTTTCCAAACAAGTACATCAATTTTGTACATTTGTGTTTTTCGGAAAAGTCAAAACCATGTTTTTGCGTTTATGTATTTCAAAACGCCCAAACCAAGTTTGTTCCAAGAAAGTTGAAATGATATTTTAACCTTTTTGAAAAAGTTAAAACCTTTATTTGTACTTTTGAGATTACGTCGAGCTCGTACTTTATGTTTCCTATGATTGTTTATATTCTCAATTTTAACCGTCCTATACAGCCTATCCGTCAGAATCACTTTGGGTTTTCTAAAAGACAAATATAACGTTTTAGCACCTTTCAAAATGTTTTTTTGGCCTTATCTTATGTATACAGGGTTAAACGTATTTGTAAAGTAGTGTATGAACAAACAGCTGGCGTGCTAAAATTCATTAAACCTATGAAAAACACGCAAGTAGCACCCTTATTTCAACGCCGTTACGTATTTTTCAAGGATAATTTATGCGCACGTCTCTCAGTTAAGCTTGTGGTTGCCTGTTTCATGAACTAAACCGTAGCATTCGACAACAACCTAATGTTATGGAATTTCAGAAGCCAAACATTTTTTACATTATTTTTTAGCTAGGTTTAATTAAAGCAACGGAATGCAATACGTTTAATTTCCAATTTCAATACAAGGAAATATTACGTTTTGCTCATTTTGCAACAATCACAATGAACCTCTCAAATACAGTTTCATACAAATAAATTTTTGGAAGTTTTGAACTTTCAAGAAATGTTAAACCAAGTTTTGGGTTTTGCACTTCCAATCCGTGTGTTGCTTTTTTCGAAATAGTTACTCTTTCAAAACATGGCGTTGAACTATACACGCTTTATTTCCTGTCAAATTGGGAATGATTTAGACTTGATTAAACTCGTCGCAAGGTTTCACATAACAAAAGAATATAATTTTACTTTTCTCAACCTTCTATTCACTCACACTCTACATAATTCGGCAGTAAGTAATGCTGTGACTGTAAACTGTTAGAGCCACAATAATTGACTTCAAAAAACCGTTACAGAAATAATCTTCCTTGAACAAGTGAATACTTCAGTTTTGAACTTTTCAGAAAAGTCGAAACCTCGTTTGTGCATATATTTTAAAATGTCAAGACCAGGTTTACGTTCTTAAATTGAAGGTTCTGCACTTTATAGATACGTCAATGCCAGTATTTGACCTTCGAAGAAATGTCAAAACCACGTACTGCACTTTGCAGGAGCGTCAAAATCATACAACTCCCTTTCTACAATTGTTTACATCCTATTGTGTAACCTAGTAAAATGAATTACTTACAAAATCATAGTTGCCAATTTTGACCGCTTTAAAAAGGCCGGGGAAGGCCGGTCTTAAACTAAACAGCAAAATGGCACACTTTTAAAGTTTTGAAGGCGAAAAATCAAACCAAAAAAGCGATGTGACCTTCAATTTGAATAAGTTCCAGATTGTTTCCCGTAATTTTTAAAATGCGCAACGCTGGGAATTTTAGGAAGTTTTAGAAGAAACAGAACGTTTTAAAAATGTGGTGTTTTTTTACAAAATGCTTAATTTAAAATATTCATATCTTTGACCTTTTGTAAACTGTAATAAATGTCTTATTTATGGTTGATCGCTGCGTTGTTAAAATTCATTTAATTAATAGATTGCATGCTAGTAAAACTGTTGGATACTTTAAACGCGGCACAGTATTTTTCAAAGGTGTTTAATAATATAATCAACCAGTTTCAAATCAAAATTAAAAAGGTTTTATAGATGACTATTAACACTTGAGTAACCAATATAGTAAAGTTTTTATTTTTGCCTTTTGAATCGATCGTGGGCTTTTTCTTATCCTTGGTTTTGAAATTGATCGCGAGTTTCTTGTGATACATGGCTACCTTGGCTGTGGTCTCTTTGGTAATTTTGTCTCTGGAGGTAAAGAAGGGCATTTTCTATTTTTGGCATCTATTTGTGGGACGGCAATTAATTCAGAAAATCCTTGGTGTGGGGCTCGATCTGAACGCACAAAATATTCCTACCTTCTGAACTGAATATAATAACATTTTCGAAAAACAGAATAAAAAGTAAAGATATATAAGTTGACAGTGTATAGAAACAACTAGTTAAATAGATTTCATATTAAATCCGTCTAACGAACGAACACCACAGGGAATTTTGAAAACGTTTTCACAAATTACCACGTTTTCAAAACTTGCCTCTTTTCATAATTTCGCAGTTCAGTGTTTGTATTTGTAACATTTTATGGATAGTAATCTGTCTAGTTGGCAACCTATCGTTGTTGGCGTCGTAAAATTTATTAAACCTATGAAAAGCGGACACGAAGGCTCAGGCCAGAACGCGCAGGCAAGATGGCTCAGGTCCTTAAGGATCATGCCATAAAGTTCAGGCCCTGAACTTTTAAACACAAATGATAGTGGCAGAAGGCTCACTCAATGTTTTATGCTGGTTATGTCCAAAAATATTGTTACGTGAGAGTAAACTGAGAGCCCATGAATTCATTTTTCAGGAAAGTTAGTTTTTCGTCCTTTAGCTATAAAAAAAATATGGGGTGTTCCTTGGTATCGATATCTGAAAAAAAAATCACCACCATACCTAAACTGCGTATTTCTTGTCTATTTCAATATTCAATTTGTACGCTCATCTGGTTGCATCCCATAGGGTTACAAAGCAGCTATTTATAGTTAGTAATCGATGAAAACAGAATATTGTATGACATTGATAGCTAATTTTTTCCGAATTAACTACGTGAATTTCCAGACAATTACAGCTTGATTTTCTCTCGAGTACCCCGAGGAGCTGCAAAATACAATGTACAAGGCAATGTGGTTAAGAATCGTGAGAGTGGGAATGTCAGGATGTCGCCGAGATATTTTAATAAAGTTACTAGAGTTTCATTGCATTGTTGATTGTGATGGCACCAGTGCTTAGGAATGTAAGGCAGAATAAATAAAAGAACCTACGAACAAGACCTAGTCATTACGACCAAAAGTAAAATGTAAAAGCTTTTACACGGCGTTGAACAATTATGCAAGCTTTTTATTTCATTTAGAATTGTCCCTAATGTTTGGCATTGCTAAAAGTGTTAGTTACTTTTGTTTTAGAAGTTGTGGCTTTGGGATTAGATATAAAAGTTTTGGAAAGACAATTTTATGAACAGCCACCATTTTTCGTTAAGTAGTTCTCTACGATTTCCAAGATCAAAATAGTTTTTCTTAAATACGCCTTCATTTGTTAAGTACTTGCAACTGTGGCGACGTGGTCCCGCTCATTTTTTGAGGGGCGGCAAGCCTGGCCCTGCGCCTTCGCCATCGTTTTTATTCATGCCTTTATGGAAGCACTTCAACAACTATTAATAGTATAACAGTATACTTTTACTTCTACTTACAATTGGAATAAAAGCTGGGTGCATCGGTGCATAACCTTTGGTTGTAGTAAAACCTTTGAATTTGAAGTGTGTGTTTGGTTGTGTAATTTTCAAAATTCGCAACTCTGTCAATTTCAAATGGTTTTTCAAAAAATACCACGTTATGAAAACTTGGTTATTTTCAAGATAATTGTAACTTAAAATGTTTTCATTCCGATTTATTACTACACTTGTCAAAACAGTAATATATCTAGTTTGTATTCGACCCCTGGTGAGATCAAATTCGTTAAACCTAAGAAAATCAAGGTATAAAGGTAGCACCATTGAACACCTTTAACGTTGTTATGTATTTTGCAAAGATGCTTTTTACATCTACTGGGAAGTTTAGCATCCATCAGCGCCGGCCATGAATCAAATCGTATCATCTGAGAACCCAGTGTTGTGGCATTTACTAAGCCAAACATTCCAAACACAATTATGAGCTGAAGTTAATTAAAACAACAGGATGCAATAAGATTAATTTTTAATTTTATGACAGAAACCTATCACTTTTGACTTTCTAAAACTGTTTAAATAACCTATATTTTAAAATAACTTATCCCTCAGAATCGGTTTGCGTTTTCTCAAACTGCAAACATAATGTTTGCCTACCTTCCAAACAGTTATGGGAGCTTCTTTTCTCTCTTAATATTATGACGTCATATTTGCAAGGCTCTAAAAGAGACGTACAAAACTTCAGCGAGCTGGAGGTCATCAGCAAACATAATAACGCCTTAGTTCACGATATAAAATACTTTGAGAGCGAGTGCAACTTCAATACTCTTAAAATATTTTTGTTTGTTATAATACTGAGAGTCAGGATAAAAATCACGAATAAAACAGAATCGAGAATATTAGGGAAAGCAACGCCTTTTTGCTCTATTTAGTGATTAACTTTGAATGATGAGGATTATAATAAATAGCTGGTTAATGGAAACAAACTGTTTAACTTTTTTCAAAAATAATTCTTGATTTTTGATGGACAATTATAGTTCTTTGAGTGTTTAAGGAACTGCCCACTATACACCAGTATTTGTGTCGGAAATGGTAACAGTGGGAGTACGCAAGGTCAACGGGATTATTGCTTGACAACTGTATGCAACTGAAAGTTAATCACCTCCTCGTTTTTGTGAAACAATAAACAACACACTTATAAATGGCCTTGAACTATACAAATTTTATTTTCTGTAAAAATGAGTTTAACTTGATTAAACTAGTACCTGTATTCAACAAAAAATATTATTTTACTTTTTTCACAGTTGTACTAACGTAACCCCCACTTCAACAGTAAGTAAAGCAAATGCCCCAGTACACGGTCATGTCTGGCATTGTATGGGCCCCAGGGGGCAAGTCGGGCAAATCTGATTTCGGGGTTAAGTAGGGTACTTCGCTAGGGCTCATGCATGGGCCCTAGTAGAAATCATAGAATATCTGATTTCGGGTTAACGTGGGGCACTTTGCTGGGGCTTACGTATGGCCCACGAGCGTTAGTTTTTGGCGGGGGCTAAAATTTTGAAAAGTCCTCATAACTACGGCAAACGTCGGGGCCATGTTGGGCCCCAATCCTCTGTGCCACTTCACGTGACACTTGCAGCGCAATCGCATACACGCATGGGATCTGAGAATGACGGTTACAAATAAGACTAGGAATACCGCCAGAACTGACTAGTGAGATATGAGTGCAGTTTCAGTTTCCA